>JAZHYW010035881.1:0-134628 GCA_037355805.1 Ixodes ricinus | reverse complement strand
GAGGCGCTCCATTTCACGAATGAGGCCCGAGATTGTCTCCAGTGCTGCCTGACGCCGGTTTCAAAGTTTTGTGTGGTCGAGGAACCCAAGCGGCCCTTCCCCAAAGCGTTGGACTAATGGCGCGACAAAGGCCTGGTACAATTGACAAACTTCAGATGCCAAATGATGCAATACGGTCAACGCCTGTTGAATATTAGAAGACGACGAGAGCCGACAAGAGCACGAGCTCGTGGGCCAGCGCACTCGGGGAATCTATCGTTCGGAGATATAAAATGGATGCCAGCAGTACGGAGCGGTTCGAGTCCTTTTTCTACACACTCGTGCCGAAACCCGGATGTTTTGAAGGACCGCTCCTGCTGCGCCACGATAACCGACATGCATAGAGCGTATGAAGAGAACGCGCGGCATCACCGTTCAGACATTACCCGCACCCTCAACGCACTGACCGATATACTGCGAGGCGCCAATCCCGACTTGACCAACTTGCAAGTACACCTCGATTTCCTTCTCCAAAAGGAAGCGCAGCTAAAAGAATTAGACAAGGAGATCAAGGGCCTGGTAGATGACGAGTACCTGGAGAACGAGGTTGTTGGCACGCTCGAGTACAACATGAACTTCAGTCACACCGTCACCAGATTTCGTTGTGCTCTAGCTCAAAATCGCATCGCCAGCAATCCATCCCAAGTATCGGAGAACGGTGCAGCCCTCAGTGATCGGGATGAAGTTACTTCCGAACAGGAGGTCTCGTCCACGCATTCGCTCGCCAAACACCACGTACCGTCCCGGTCCCGAAGTTACAGATACCCTCCTTTTCGGGGAACCTGCTGGACTAGCTAAACTTTGGGGACTACTTCCGAGCGACGATGCACGACAACTTCAACCTCCCACGCATGGAGAAATATAAATATCTGCAAACATATCTAACCGGACCGGCAAAACAAGGGTACGACCTCAAAGCTCTTCTCGAACGAATTGGACGAAGCAGCATTCTTGCAGACGAATATTTTGATCAATTACTGACATTGTCACCTGTCAGCAGCTCCAACAACATCGCGCAGCTGCGACATTCGTATGATTCATCAACAGTTCCGCACAAGCTGCCTTGAAGGTTTGGGTGTTCCACCTACTCAATAAGCGATTATCCTCAAGCGCGACCCATGAGATCACTCCCCAACGACTTTGCTGTTCTATTCAGACAGAACATAAAGGAAAAGGAGTCCCCGACCGAAGCAGGTGATATGCGGACTGCTACCGGCGTCCCAGGTACAGCCGAAGTTGCTACTATCTTGAAGTTTCTTCAGATTCAAATAAAGAGCCGCGAGGAGAGTCAAGGTGGACTTCAGTGGTCTTCACGTGACTTGCCACCAGACGACCGAAAGGGAACACGCCGTTCAAGCGCCCAGCACAGTCTTCCGTCGGCACTTGTCCTCCCGACTTCATCAGTCGCGCCGGAGCCCGGGTCGTGCCCGCTTTGTACCGGCATCGGACACCAATTGCAGGACTGTAACACAAACATATCTTCCGACACGAAGCCAAACCAACCGAGAGCTGCAAGGTGTTGTTTCAGATGCGTCAAGGTCAACCACGTAGCCCATAATTGCCGTACGTCGACGCGATTGGTATGCGATACCTGCAGCAGACGCCATATCACCATCCTCTTTGACATATGGCGCTTCCCTTTAGACGAGTTAAGACCGAGCTTCACCGGCGTCAGTGAATCACGCACAGACGAGAAACGAGGCCTTCCAAACAACGTGACCACTGCTCCCACTACTAGCACGGGAGTGTCATCGGTTTTGCTTCCAAACCGAGAAGGCCTGGGATACAGGCACCACTGACAGGGTACTCGTAAGAGCTCTTCTGGACACTAGAAGCCAGCGGACTTTTATAAAACGAGAATCCTCGGAGAGGCTTCGGTTCCCAGTTCTCGGTTCCAAAAAGCTTACCATCTACACGTTCGGAAACACTAAATGCCCCACAAATTATCACTGCCGCCGTATCGAGCTGACACTACAGAGCCAATACAGCAAAAGAAAGGTTATCATGGAGGCGCTTAAAGTGTCCGAAGTATGTGCTGTAACGACACCGCGTCTCGCCAACGATATCCTAAATCAGCTACATTCGGATGGGCTGATTGTGGCTGACGTCACCCCCTTAGTTT
This sequence comes from Ixodes ricinus, assembly GCA_037355805.1. Classification (NCBI taxonomy): domain Eukaryota; kingdom Metazoa; phylum Arthropoda; class Arachnida; order Ixodida; family Ixodidae; genus Ixodes; species Ixodes ricinus. The sequence continues at coordinate 132,467 of JAZHYW010035881.1, read as the reverse complement.
GCAGGCAGACGCAGAGGTCAATGTACTTATCGGCTCCGACGTCTACTGGAAGGTAGCAACTGGACGAATTCGCCGTTAAGTGAGCATCTGACAGCAGTACATACCATCTTTGGATGGATGGTACACGAGCACGAGCTCGTGGGCCAGCGCACCCGGAGAATTTATTGTTCTGAGATATAAATGGATGCGTGCGGTACAGAGCGGTTCGAGTCCTTTCTTTACAGCGATGTCACAGCTGGATGGTCGGCCACGCTTCAAGCCAAATTGTTTGAGTCCGCGATGAATTTGGGTTGCGATATGTGGGGGCTCAAGAAGCGGTACACTTGAACGTTGATGATTTCAGCCCCAAACTCGGGAGTCCCAAACAGTTTTCGGTCTCAAACGTTAACCCATTGTTTCGCACAATGTCATCCCTCGCACAAATACAAATCTTACCTCGTGGTTTTATTTTGAGGGCAATAAATAATACAGAAAAATAGGGCAGGTCTTAAAACAACGTTTCTATCTTGAACAAAAGTGATGTGCACCTATGTGTACGCCAGGAATACCAGGTCGCTCCTTGTGAAATTGTTCAAAGCTGTTGGATAATCCATCCTCTTCAATACAAAGGTATGCCCTGCACTACACCCTGCTACGTCGATTGCATACTGGCAACTTGCATCACTGGGCATTCTTTTGCGGGACCATGATCGGGACATGGTTGACACTATAGTATCTCACCGAATCTGGAACATCCGAGGTTCGGTTCGATAGGGTGTTGAACCGACTGTTTTCGAGGTCTGCTTCAGTAGCATCTGCCTTCATCAAGCCGATTGCCACTTGCAGCTTGAACTCTGCAAGCTACAGCTGGGAGCCCTTTACAGCGCGGTAGGGGAGCCAGCTGTTTACAACTGCAAGATCAAGCAGATGAAAAATTATTCTCTTGTACCATTTCTTGCTCTTGAGTTCGTTTCGGCAGAATGAAAGGAGCTGATTCGCTCGGTCTACACCACACATACTCTGGTTGTAGACCTTGATCAAGCTCGGTCTAGGTACTTCTTTGTACGTCTTGGTTTTCCTCTCGTAACGTCTATAGCATCCCACGGGGTTCACGCTGTGCGTGCTAAATCCCATGATGACGCCTCTGTTGCCATTCCATCGGCACATTAGAACGCCACTGTCCTTCTCTTAACGGAAGTCAAAAGCACCTCGACCTTCGGACTTCAAGCACTTCTCGTTCTTGAGTGGGCAACGCCCCATCCTCCCATTCCTCAGAGTGGCAGTGCATCTCATCCCGCGGCCCTTTCTTTTCAGTTACAAGTTCAACTGAGGCTGAAGTAGTTGTCACAGAAGATTTCTTTTCCTTCACAGCTATCAGTAAGTCGCACTACAATCTTTCCACTTTCACCAATCTTGTTTTCAATGTCTTGCTGGGTGAACAACAACGTTGTAGCCGTAAAGTTGAATTTTATAGACGTAGCCTGACCTTCCAGCAAGAGTCCGAACTTTGTAACCCAACTTTTTGGGCTTTTTTATCATATAAACCTCCAGGGTGTGTCTACCCTTGAAAGGTATCATAATCTCGTCCATTGCAAGGCAGGGCTCCATTTCTGCGGCTTGCTGAAACTTCTCATTGAGTGTGCCAAGGATGTGACGTATCTTGTAGAGCCTGTCTTAGCCGTCCTGGTTTTTGTTTTTTTCATCATAATTGTTGCTGGCGTGGAACAAGTAAATCACGTCATCGAAGCGATTACGGGGCATGCACTTGGCAATCTCTGACTGGCGCAACAACCGTGACCAAAACATGCACCTGAAGAGCAAGGACACAACGGATGTGTAGAGAATCATCCCAATAAACTTTCTGATTACCTCGCTTTTGATGGGCTTGACCTTTGTTTTGTTCTTCTAGATCATGTAGCGATTTCTTTCAAACGTGAGACGTTCTATCAAATCCTCATCAACGAGGGCAGTGAACATACCCACTGGTGCTTTCGCTTGTGCTGCCGTCACCCGTGGAAATATTTCACTTGTCTGAAAGCCCTCATTGAGTTGCAAATCTTCTTTGACCCAGTGCCATGTCTTTTTTACGCAGTTCTTTACAGTTGTTGATTCATGCACTTGTGATTCATCTGCGTCGCATTCGTCCAATGAATACTGGTTGGAGGAGCCCTGACTGGCTGGGTCTTTCACATAGTTATCATCCGAGTTGTCCAACTCGGAACATTCGCTGTTACTTGGGCGGTCGAAAAGAATAGCTTGAATATTTTCTTCAGTCAGGTGACGCCTGTCACAAAAAAACTAAATGCTTGTGAGAAAACTGTCAATGTGTGCATATGGATTATGGATACACACTTGTTTTATAACGTATATATTACAGGAGACGACTCCACGCAACCCCGAATGCGGCGAGCGAGAATATAGAACACCAGTTTCCCGACGGCAACGCATGTGGACGCTGTCAAGAGAATAGGCGCTGTGCGAATTCTACAGCACTTTTACCCTTGAAAGTTACGCAGAATGCACCGTCAGTGATTTCTATATATGCAAAAAAGTAAGTTATACAAAAATAAAAGGTTTATTATGAAAAAATGTTCAAAAACAAAGAAAACATACCTTGAGCCGCTCCTCGTGGAAGGAGACAGTGTTTTGTTGGGATTTCAAAGTTCTACCCTTTTACACATGACCTGTAATAAATCAATTTCTTTTGGCAACATACGTTGCCACTGGTTAATGAAGGGTTAACGACACGCGATTCTGTGGGGTCAGGCAGTCGAGACGCGGCGGACTTCGGTGAGAGAGCCGCTCAGCCCCCGGAAGTATGACGCTGCTGTTATCACTGCAGAACCTGGTTCTCCCGCAGGGCTTCGAAGGCTTAGCCTTGCGGCAGGTGGTTTGTTATAAGAGCCACGAGCTGGGAAGCTGACGTGTTTGAGGATCGCTAGATGTCCGGCGCTGGTACTTGCGGTGGGATCCCATTACGTGCGTGGGTTTGAATCCCCCTTCTGACACCACTGTACCGTCCTCCGCTCACAAGCTCTTCATTTACAAGGTTTTCCATTCGATTTTGTTTTTCTCCTTGGCTTCTAACGCCTTTACGAGCACCCAATTCGTGTGGCATCCTCGTTGTGTTCGTTGTCGCGAGGAAGTAATGACATCTTCCTCGCTAAAATATAATTGAGGAAGGAGATAGAGCGCCTCTGAGAAACCCCTTTTTACTGTCTTCACTGTCATTTCGTTGTGTGTTGTATGTCACCCGATGTGCCTCAGCGTCCCAAGCACCAGGTTCATACTTTGCATTAAAGAGATAAGGATGAGCTGAAAATTTGATCAACTTATCGGTAAATACTGCTGATAATTACTGCTTGATATTTATAACTTATGAAACACGAGGTAGGTTTTTCTCTTCGGGGAATGGCAGTCGCAGAAGCAAATCGAGAAAAACGGACAGCGTTCACTCCCTCAACACGCAGCCAGAATCGGGGATCGGTGGCCGAGTGGGATAGCTAACACCAGCACCGAGGACATAAAGCGAAAACTCGCGCTATAAAACCCAGGCACCCAAGTTTCAATCTCCACCCCTGCACATTTCCATCTGGATGAGCATCGTACCAGCGTACGGTCGGGAAATGTATGGACGGAGAGACAGACAGATAAAGTTTGGGATTGAATAGTAGCTTTGAGGATCACTTCATGCTTTTTCAAATTATCCACTTTTATACTTGAAATTACGCTGCGGCGAAGAAGGTTCTTTCTTGGTGAGTGGCGGTGCGTTCGAGCACCCCTTGGGTGCCACTAGAGCCAGTAAGCGTGTGTTAATTGTGAAATATTGTTACCCAATATTACCAGAAATAAATTCGAGCTCGGATCCGCTATTGTTAGCCCATAGTTTGCATTCCGTTGTATCATGGTGCGATACCTGGAAAATGAAGCTTAACTCTGCTAAATGACACTTTTACGCATTACAAACAAAAAAAAAAAACCTTTGAATACATTTAAAATATCGCGGACACCCCAGTTACTATGGAGCGGGAATGTAAATATCTTGGTTTAATTATATTGGACACACTTTCATGGTCTCCTCATATAAAACATATATGTACCTCCGCATCCAGGAAGTTGGGTTTCATTAGAAGAAAGTTGAAAGACGCTCCGATTCAGTTTAAGCTACATGCTTATTATTCATTAGTCAGATCCAAGTTGGAGTTTGCAAATGTCGTTTGGGATCCATGCACTCAGAAAGATATCCGGAAGTTGGAGATGGTGCAACGTCGAGCGGTTCGGTTTATTTACGGAAAGTATAGAAGGCTGGATTCACCGTCTCAACTTATACAAGCTAACGGAATACAGACCCTTCAGGCCAGAAGGAAACTTGCGCGGTTGAAATTCCTGTTTCATCTTCAACAAGGACAGACTCGCCTAGACGCATTGCAATATATTTCCCCTTTAGCGTCAAGAACTACGCGGCACAGACATCAGTTTTCACTAACACCCATTTTTGCGCGTACTAACATGTTTAAGTTTAGCTTTTTTCCCCGTACTATTAGCGACTGGAACGGTTTACCTCTCGAACTATTTATCGACATCAACTTTGTAAAAGGTTTCGAACGTCTTGATAACTAGCATGTTTGCTTTGTACATTGCTGAACCTTCATCCTTTTCGCATGGACATTAAGATTGTATAAACCTTCATACTACATCTGGTTAGGTCATTTTTTGTTAGTGCATGATTGAATTACATGCTGCTTGATGCTTGCTGTCCCCCCCCCCCTTTTTATTATACATATATCCTGTATATTTGCTAGTTAGTTGTTGTTAACCTTTTAATATTGTGTTATTTGTTTTTTTGTTTTATGTGTGAATGCGTATGTTGTACCCCACTCCTACTTGGGCCTTCAATGGCCTGTAGTATTCTCTAAACAAAAAAAGGCCCCTTTAATCTCTAAACAAAAAAAAAGAAAAAGGCCCCTTTAAAAAGCACTTAAAAAGAAAAGAAAAAAGTTTTATTTTTGATCAGTTTGTTTGGGACACGCGTGTCAAAAAATTAATTTTACGTGAAAAAAAGTGCAATATGGACGGCGCGAGATTTGTTTAAGATTATGCGCGCAAATTCCGAGACGTCACGGAACGGTCATGCGCTATCTCCGCCTCAACGTGATGGCCAAGCCAATCCACCTCTACTCCACGCTCCCGAAATGCCAAGAAAGAAACAAGAGCACAGGTGGTGACTACCGACTAAAGGCTGGTTTACACTTCCCCTTTTTTGCGTTAAGTTGCGTTAAGAAATATTGCGTTCAAGTCACCCGGACCTATGTGATTTCACATTAAGCGAGCCTACCACTTCAAGGGGAAAAAATAACTCGCGACATTCAGGACACGAATGGTTCGGTGACTTATACGCAACCTTACTTATTGTAAGAAAATGGGACAGTGTGAATGAGCCTTAAATCGCGTCTAGCTCCGTCAATATTGCTCTAACAACCTTTTTTTTTTACGTAAAATTAATTTTATGACGCGCGTGAACCTCCCAGACTGTTAAAAAAAACTTTTTTCTTTTCAGGGGCCCTCTAAACAACGCTTCGTTTAACAACCCTTTAAATGCGCCTCTCGCGTAAACGCCAAATCAAAGCATGGCTAAAACCGGGCATTGAAAAGAAACTCCCTACTGTTCCCATTCTGCTTATAACTATAATGTTTGTTTTGTTTCCCTTCGTTTTCAGTCAAGTGGGCTCCATTAGGCCTGGTTCACACTTGCGAATCGGCGGGAGAATCTGCGAGAATTCGGCCGCCGGGCGTAGCGTCCACCGTGCATTGCCGCGGCCGATTCCGCTTCGGCGGCAGCGGATTAGCTGTAAGTGTGAACCAGGCCTTAGAGTCCCTGAATGTTCCCAGAGTACCGAAGCAGAAAAGCTTCGTATCACAACCGAGTCGCGGCGCAGCAGTCGCGCTCTAACCCATCCCCAATATGGCGCTGCCCGGTGCGGTCCAGCGAAGCGCGTACAGTGTAGCGTTTCTTTTTCACACGAGATCCTCAATTAACTTCCTTTGCCTGTGGTGACAATGGTTTTGTTATTATTAAAGTAATGGCCTTCGTTCCGAGCGGTGCGTCACTTGCTCCTCCCTGTCTCGTCTATATTTCTCGAATCAAAAAACATCGTTGTCGAGTGTCGGGCTTAGCGTCTGATGAGTAGAGATTGAAACGCAGCACCAGCCCAGCCGGGGCGAGTAAACGAGCCGGACTTCTTCTTTGGTAAACCGAATTAGCAACTACTTAATAAAAACTTTCAGCCTTTCGAGTCTGATGAAGAAGGACGACCAGCAAAGCTGTACAATGGTGGGAATGAAGTAATGGCCAACCGCATGTCGGCAAGCCAGTGGGGGAAAACTGGAAAGGTGACGTCTGCGTCTTCTATGAGCGACGACGGCAACCAGACAACCGACAAGCCGATTGTCTGGTTACCGCCGTCACTCATAGAAGGCGGTAGCTGTCCAGAGTTTGGTGTCATCATTTGTTTGCTGACGGACACTATACTGTGGAAACCGACCCTTAGCAGCTGCGCTGTAAAAACAAACAATAATAAAATAAAATCTAGAAACATTTGACGCACTTCTCGCTCGATCTTAACTCGTCGGTGGTCGGGGCTCCCACTTGTGCGTACACGTTGTTCCCGTGGTGACGCATAAACGTTTTATATACGTTTTTTTGTTGTTCTGGGCTCATACTCGAAATGGCTGACTTACACCTCCGCCACCAGCTTGAGCACCGTCAATCAAAATTGAATTCTGCGCGATTGACTTCCGGTAAGCGGACTGAATGGAACTCGGTACTCTGCGAACTTTAAGTGACTCTAAGTTTTATATCTGGCGTACAAGATCAACAAATAATTAAATATTTCAACATAGTAAAATGCGAAAAAAAAATTAGGTGAGGCTAAAGGAAATTGTGTGAGAACCCCGCATTCCTCGTGCGACCTTCCAGCAGCGTGGATCGATCAAAACGATGTTTAAACGCATATCGGAAGTGACGATATTCAAGATGGCTGCGCCCTTGAGGATTAGGTGTATAGCGGAGAGCTTCCTTGCGCCATACGTGTCAAGCGGGCTACGTTATACCTTACATAGCCCGCTCGTCCCGAAGCTCGCGAGGCCACGAGTGCAACCAGCATACGCGTCGCAAAAATCGTTATATTTGTAGAAATTTCCTGCATCTGGTCACGTTTGTCTGAGAGTTCGTCAGGCGTTCACAAACGTTACCAACGTTGCCATTTTTGTGGTGTTTATTTCGCGCGTCGTGGCGGCGTCTTCGACATGACTACAATTTTTCAATTCTTTTTTTTTCATGTTTTGCCAAAGTTTTTTTGTTTTATATTGGTGTATTCTTGTGGCTGACCGGTTGTTGGACGCGTAAAGGCAACATCAGAATGCTGTGGGAGAGACAATTACAAAACAGCTTCGCAATACGCGTCTGGAAAAGGAACACGCGCCTGAAGGGTGAGAGAAGAGTGTATCCCTTCAGCGTCCCAAAAGATGAACTCGCAAGATATGTTTATAAAGTTTTTTTTGTTGGGAAAGATAGTGAAACGCGTCAAAGATACAATACTACCCTGTGATTTGTATTTTAAAACCTGCATGATCCTTCTTGATTACTTTTATGACCCGATCTACAAAACAGCACGTAAATGTTGTATTCGCGCGTCCGTCGAAGCGTGCGCATAACTTTTCAGTGACCTTGCCAGTGTCGTCACCTGCGTAAATATACGCGGCGTGCCTCAAGCCAGCCACTCCGTTTTGCAATCAACCCCGTATTCTAAAACACTGCATTGTACCGCAGTAGGCGATGCGTCGAAGGTTGAAGATATTCTGAGTCACGTGGGAGAAAGGCGCACACCTCCGCAGACCTCTCTCCACACCGCATATTTATCAGTCCCCAAGTACCTCCAGGTGGCGCACCATGCGCCGAATGCCACGTAGTACATCGTCCCCATTCAATGGAGGCAGGACAGTACAGATTACGAAAATAGGATATGAGAAAGGAATATCCCATTGTAAGGGAATCAGAACGCGAAAAAAAGCAAGAAAAGTAATGTCATATTGCAAAATCAAATCAAAGGGCGAAAGAGAATGCATTAACTAAACAAATAGGCTGATTTTATCCTCTTATTGCATGTTTTGCAGCAATATATTCTTAACTCACTGTTTGATCTAGTCGTCCTTGCCCGTCATCTTCAACAATCGAACGAATTGATCAATCCATCGGCCATGCTTAAGATAGGTCTGCTGGTATACAGTCGTTATTTTTAGGGACAGTGATTTCAGTCATAATAATATTATCTCAATCAGCGCATTTGTTAAAATATTTTTTAAAGAACATTAAAACACATTTTATCATGGCTACAACCAGCTTGCCATCTATTCAACAGTCCAAAAGCACGAACAATATTTAATAGTATTTACTTCTCTCCTCGGTTTTTTAGCGTTTTTAGGAATAGTATACGATTTTATATTAATTGCGGCCCTGTGGTGTAAAACACGGCAATGAAAAGCACATGTTCATGAATCCTGGAAAACCACAGCAAAAAAAAAAAAACATAGCACTATGCGCAATTGCGTCCATGAACCATATGACAGCGCCTGCGTCCCGTGAGGGGAGAGGAAATACCTTTTTGTGCTGCTTTTCTTTTTGCTGATTTATATTATGTTGAGTTGATAGTCGGCGCTTGCTTTGCGTATCCGTTTCATTTGTCCGTGTCCTTTGTGCGTTGTATTTGCACTTAATTATTTTTCGCAACTAGAAAAAATAAAAGCCTCGTACATTATGCACCGAGCCTCAGCACTAATAATGCCACGTGTGTCATAACAAGTGCAGCTCAGTAATTTGTGCCTGACGTTTTCGTGCGAACTGTTCGTTTTCCACCATGGAGATGTACGTTGATCATTATATTTTGATTATGAGCCCAGCGGATAAGGTGCCGCATTATCGAACGTGAACCTACAATGGACCTTTTCCGAGAAGCGTTCTGCGCACGCGCGAGCGCCCGATGCCAAGCGGCGGAAGTGTGCACGAAAAATCGAGGAAATTCGGAAGGAGGCTGTGGATCAGCGAGTAGAAAACGTAATTGCAGCATACATATAATTGTGTTACGCAAAAAAAGAAAGCGGACGGAAAGAATAACACGACGTTTAAGTGGACGCCACGGATGCCCCACTTGGACGGCGCGTTGGGCACGCCCCGCTGCTCAGAGAACGAAGAAACTGGTAGCGTAGCTCCCATTATCGACTGGTAGCGCAGGTAGGTCCCTTCCTTGATTTTTAGTTCGTGCAGCCACCGCCTGGTGCCGTCAGTATGTGAAAAGGTCCATTGCTTAATTGCTTCCTGCTTTTTCACTCCCTCTGTCAATAAATCAATTAAGGATCTGTATTTGATGGCTTCTGTCAAATGGGTTCAATAGAACCCTTCATACTTTGAGAACTATTTATTTTAATATTCCCGTTTTTCTTTTCTAATAAATTGCATCGCATATTGATAACCTTCGCATTCCAGAAACATTGTTGTTTGCTGGTTTTATGGCGCAAGAGCTCCGATGGTTATAGTACGGCAAGCAAGGCAAACTAGAAAACACACGAAAAGGTACATTAAGAAATAAATTCGTTTTTCTTTGTCTAAAAGCTTTATCTTTCCCATAAAAGCTAAGAGATGGTTCTATGGGGACATTCCATGTCAAACGACCCAGACATTGCAATCGACCCCTTCCGATTTCTAAAAAAAAAAATGCATGACCTTTTACCCTAATGTTTGTAGCCATGTCCTAAAATATTTTTGGCCAAAAATGTTTTTTGATGACGTGAGCGCGGTTTGAAGTTTTAAAAACAGCGTGAAACTAGGCATAACTCAATAATTGATGAAAAATCAGCTTTTTAGGGAAACACCTTGGAATAATATTTCTTCAATTTGCACGGCTTTCGACTTACAATGTGGTGCGGCTTGTAAAGTTTTGTTTAATTTAAATATTTTTTTAAATGGCGGCACCTACGATTATTACACGATACCCGCCGTTTTTTCCCTTGCAGCCGGAAAGACGGACAAGGGAAGTGGCTGAAAACTCCGTTCTTTCTTTGGACCTAATCGCGTCAGCAATCGTCGCAGGTGGCGTGCTCTGCGGCGAAGAGGCGTTAAGAAGCGACGTGGGTTGTGGTGCAAGAGTTTAACTTCAAAAATTGTTCTCGCGCTTTAAACAAAAATCACTTTGATTAAACTGTCAGAATCAAAAATTATCGATTGTTCTTCCAAACCCACCATATTTTGTATTTTTACTTCGACCACCTCAGGGTGAAATAAACGTCTGTTTATGCGTCAAAACGGACTTTTTTTGAAAATTCAGGATTTTTGTTTACTGCGAGATATTTAATTGAGTGGTTTTAAACATTTTTTACAGATTATATACCTTCAGGGCAGCCGGTAAAAAGTTATATTGAGTCCCGGTAGAAGTTAGATATTTTTTGACAAAAATGAAAAATATTTCAAATTTTTTAAAGATTTTTTAAAAGATATTTAAATTATACAAAACTTCACAAGCCCATCCACATTGCAAGTCGAAAGCCGTGCAAATTAAAAAAAATATTACTAGGTGTTTCACAAAAAAGCTGATTTTTGATCAATTGTTGAGTGATTCCTAATTTCACGCTGATTTTAAAAATTTGAAACCGCGCTAGCGTCATGAAATTTTTTTTTTCGCCAGAAATATTTTAGGGCATGGCTGCAAACATTGAAACAAAAAGCCATGATTTTTTTTTTAATTGGAAGGGGTCGAGCGCAATGTCTGGGACGTTTGACATGGAATGACCCTATGATATCAGAGGCTGCTCCCCCAGAAACAGTGTGGGATTGAATGGAATGCAGTACCTGAAAAGCTCGGGAAAAAATAACATTTGTGGTTATAGAAGACCAGAAAAAAATATATGTAAAACAAAAAACGTCACTCCACGGTGTTCGCAGACCGGTTGTTCCTCACCCTCAAGAAGGTATTGAGGTATTGATGGGTGAGAAAGGTTTGGCAACTCCTCAATTGGTACAAAATAACTTCGCTGAAATGGTTTTGTTTATAAGTTTTCCAGGCGCCGAGTCCTGACTTTATGACATGAATCTTGTTGCATTCGGCCGAATCCCACTCAGACCGCCACAGTTGGAAAAGTGCAAGCTTTATTCCCATTTTAAGGTCTTTGTACGGTATGCAGTGCATGTGATGATAGAAGGTTATGTGAAAAGAAGTCCAGTCTATCTGCAGCCTGATTGCTTGCCATGCCCACATGGCTCGGAATCCAGCAAAACCTAACGTCATGGCCATATCCAAGGCCATGTTGAATTTTGTTCTTTTCGAGTTGGGTCAACTTATTCTTGGTTGGTGTAACTGAACATGCTGCAGTAATAACGTTTTGAGCGTCTACAAAAAGGATACCTGTCATCCTTTTAACATTAAAAACGAGCGTGTTGGTAAATACTTAAACATTCGGAAGAATAAACACAAATTCTTGACGAAAACAGACGCATACAATATAGTCAAGAGCTGCCAGTACGCCATATTGCCACGTGCATGACCGAAAAGGAACACTTCTCAGTAGTAAGCCTAACTCTGGCACTTGTTTTTCCATTTTGGCCCAAAAAGAGGCCAGCTGACAGCCGAACTACCATGGAGTGAAGCCTAACTCTGAAACTTGTTTGCCGAATTAGGACCACGATACACAAACTCTTTCCAAGGATTGTCAGATTAGGCTCTACTTTAACTTTTTCTGACTTTTCCAGACACGAAACTCCTGGACAAATAACACATTTTCTCCCAGAGCTATGTGCTAAATGAGAAGCCTCTCACTTCCTTTCATTTCAACAAATGGTTTTGTACATGCGCAATATCCGGCCGAACAAAGCGAAACCTAGACTGCGAAGGGTAGAAAATGATAACAGCTGCAAAACACGTGTAAACAAAAACCGCAACCAGATAAAAAAAAGAATACAGCGCCATTTTGGCAGAAAAAAAAGATGCCTATCTAGCATCTATGATTAACCTCTTTTTACGCCTTCTTACTCCCGACTTAGTCCCACTTATTTTAAGACAAAACTTCGACACAAGGAAAAAACGAAGTGCAACACAGCAACACAAATATATGCTCTACATTCAGGAGCAAGTTTGCGCCCTAACGTTTTGTTCGTTAGTCTCATGGGTCTAAGTTACAAATGACTGAAACCGCTTTGCCTGGCGTGCTAGCTGCCTTGAGGGCCTGGAATAAATCCTGCAACACCTGCAACAAAACATAAATGAGATTACGACTAAATGCTTCAAATGCAATAAACAGGAAGTAACAAAGAAAACAAGGATATGAGGAACTTGGTTTCATAACCTCTTGTTTGGGCTAGATGGTTCACACTTGATAGCTAAAAATGATTGTGCAAAAGCGTGTTCTATCCGTGAAGCAACACGCTGCTACGGATACGTGCTGTGCAAGGTGGGATGGCAACACAATTTACTTTAGCTGTGGGAGCACCTACGTTGGACAAACTGGACGTTGACTCTATGACAGATCTCGCGAATATAGTTAGCAACTTCGATGGAAACCTCACTAAACGCTGTAGACATTCTGGGTGAAAATCGCATTTCACAACGACAGTCTTTAGAAGGGCAAACAAGACAAAAAAGTAATATTGTCATATTTCGTCAAGAAGGCTGGAGAAAAATAGGTTACATGTGTTGTATTCACAAATAAGTATTGTTTTATGGAGGTTTTACCTAATTTCATTGTTGTGAGCTCAAATTTTTCTTGTACTTTTGTTTTATTTTCATTCGTGTACGGGTTTGCATTCTTGCAGACATTGATATATATGGCTTGGATTGACACTGCATTGAACTCAGTTGAAATTTAGCGCCCTTCCTTGTTCTATTTGTGCCTTTTCCGCCCCCATCTAGTTAGTGTTAGTTTAGTTGACATTAGAAATCTAAGATACCACTCTGATATCATTCTTTGTGTCAGGAATTCTCAAATGTTTAGATTGTAAGGAACGTCTAAAAGCCGTATTCATACACGCGCCTCGTCTCAATCTGCTGAAGAAGTTCGCCAGCTCGCACGACTCGGGATTCAAGATCAACAATGTGTCGAACGCCACCTCGGTACAAGCGTCGTCGGATCGACGTTCGCTTCAAGCCCAGAGACCGTGTGTTGGTCTGGACCCTGATATGACGACGCGGTCTGAGCGAAAACTCTTGAAACGCTACTTCGAACCCTACAAAGTGCTTCGTCGACTCGGGGATCTGAACTGCGAGGTGATGCCCGGCGGAACGCGGACTTTCATCACGCCGCACTCCACGACCGGAAGCCGTCCACGTCGTGCGCCTCAAGCCGTACTACGATCGATAGGACTGTGAATTGTGTTTTGTACTATGCTCGATAGGATTGTATTTTACAAGTTTCCATAGTTTTCCATTATTTTTGTTTCCGTCGCTGTTTTGTTTCCCGGCATGGCGCATTGAGGCGATGCGCCTTTAGAAGGGGGTAATGCCACGCGCGTCGAAGAGGGGAGTAATGCCACGAGCGTCACTGATCGAGCCCGTACGTGGCCGGATGGTTACCGTGCATGGCTGTCGCTCGGAAGATCTGGGTTCGATTCTGGGCAACGGAATGTTCTTTTTTTCTACTTGGTGCTCTCGCAAATTTAATAAACTTTCTTGTCTGATCGAGTTACGAATGTTCTATGCGACAAACGTTCTAGGCCGAATGTTCCAGAGACCCACGCGGCTACAAAATGCCTCCGTGGCAAGCCGCAGTCAGTCTCGCCGAGCGTTCGACCCTGCTGCTACGCCGACTTCGATGCCCGAGACGCTCTGTTGCTATCTTCTATTCCCTTTTTGTTTTGGGCACAAATTCACCCCCATTAAACGTTTATTTATTCATGTTTATTTATTGTTCTTTTCGTCACCACCCGTGTCAATATATACGTATGTATAAAACAGGGTGTTTTTTCAGCTTAACAGAATTTTTAAAAACAAACCATGAAAGCTAGGTTAATGCGGTCTGCGCAGGTGAGTTATAAGGTCAGGGGGACATAATATGGGGGACTAATCGTAACGATCAGTAGGCTATTTAGTTAAAATTCGTTAATTAACTTTTTAATTAATGAAAATAGACATATAGTTCCAATTAGAAACTTGCTCAGCGTCATCGAAAACCACTAAATCAGTAATTTTCAGAAAAACTTTGAACGCGTGAGAGCGTAGTAGTGCACCAGACTTACCGCTCGTGGAGCCGGTGTCAATTAATGCTTGAGTGCGCAAACCGTCAATAACTACATCTATCATATTTCGAGTAACTGGACGAAGACTTAAAGATGTGAAAGGATTTGCAGTTCTCGCCTCTGGAACTGCTCCTAGCAGTTTCCCTCTGCAATGGGCGATGTAGTACGTGGTCGCAGGGGAGACAGCGAACGCCGCCTGGGAGATGCAGATCTGCCTTGCCTTTGCCGTGGTTGTGGTCCAGCGTAATCTTGGGATGAATACTCATCACTGCGGCGACCAGAACCGAAAGCTGGTCGATACTGTGCTTGCGGTGGGGCGGCGTAACTCTCCGAGTTTCCACGGCGACAAAAACGGGCAATATGTCCAACATAATCACATGAAAAGCAAATGGGACGATTTTCTGGCGTCCTCCAAAGGTCAGCCCTGCGTGCTTGCCAGCGAGGAGGAGAAAATGGCGGCTGTGGCTGGAGGACTCGAGCGGGTGCCGGACGTGTTACCATCTCGGCATACGTAGGCATTTGAGACACAAGCGGCGGTGACGCGGCGGGCGGCATAACGGCGCAAGGGATCGCGGCTGTGACTTGATCCTGAATTAGTGCCCTGATCGAAGGCGAGATAAAGGACTCCGGAGAGGTCGAAGTCTTTCCTAATTGGCGAGCCACTTCGTCGCGTACGATCTCTTCAGAGACGCATCGGAGTTCGGCCCATTTGTCGACGGAGCCTTCGATTGCAGTTGTCAGGCTGGCCAGCTCTGCGGGGGTTCCAGTTTGCGT
Source organism: Ixodes ricinus (assembly GCA_037355805.1). Lineage (NCBI taxonomy): Eukaryota > Metazoa > Arthropoda > Arachnida > Ixodida > Ixodidae > Ixodes > Ixodes ricinus. The sequence continues at coordinate 117,442 of JAZHYW010035881.1, read as the reverse complement.
TTGCCTGGCAAACGCTGAAGGCGCAGCTCAGATAAGTTCTGGCAGATGTCGATGACTTCAGAGACAGTCGCTGGCGCTTTGACGACGAGGATCTGAAAAGCATCTTCGGCAATGCCTTTCATGATGTTCTTCAGTTTTTCATCTTCGGTCATGTGGGTGTCAACACGCTTGCGCAACTTCAGGACATCTTCGATGTAGCTAACGAAGCTTTCATCGTGCAGTTGTGTGCGTGATGCCAATGTCCTCTTCGCGACGAGCTTCCTCTGGGCAGGCTTCCCAAATACTTCCTGGATCTTTTGCTTTGAATTCGGGCCAGGTCACCAGCTCTGACTCATGGTTGGTATACCATAGTTTCGCAACGTCGGTCAAATAAAAATTACGTTATTGAGCTTGACGATGTCATCCCATTTGTTGTGGAGGCTCACCCTTCCAACTGACTCCAACCAGTCCTCAATGTCATCGTCACCGATCCCGCTGAAGAGCTTCGGGTCCCGCTGACGGAGGGCTCCGGCGCACAGGATAGTGGTTGCGCCTGCAACAGTAGGTGCCTGGCCAGAAGTCGTGTCCTGCGCTGCATCGTCCGAGGCTCCTTGGCGTGATATCCCGTGGCGTCGCATCGATTTCAGTGGTCCAGGACGCAGGAGCACTTGCGAGTGAAGTCCGGATAGTTGGGGAGACCCGCACCTCCACCAATTGTAAGGAAACGATGTTACAAACTGATGGGGTTTATTATTTACAGTGTGGTAGCCAGGTTGAGAGAAAGGCCGTTGGGAATTCAGCTAATCGCGCGCTCTGCCCGAACGAACCTCTTTCTCCTCGTCTTCCCTCAGGCTCGGTGTTTTTCCGAAACGCACCGTAGACCTTCTCTTCGTCACAATATATATATATATATATATATATATATATATATATATATATATATATATATATATATATATATATATATATATATATATATATATATATATATATATATATATATATATATATATATATATATATATATATATATATATATATATATATATATATATATATATAGGTGAAGTGAGGTAAATATCAGAACAATGGACCGGGAAAGGTTAATAAGTCAAAGATGCGTACTGTCGGAGTTACTAATTCGAAGTTTATTACAACGTTTCGAGCGGGGACCGCTCTTCATCCATATATATATATATATATATATACAACGGGCATGGTGGCGGGGGCCGAAGGCGGGGTATCCGGGAGCCGTACCGTAAGCAGCAACAACGGGTGTTTATTCTTCGCGTTTCGGCCGGAGTCCGGCCTTCGCTGACGGGAGCCGGACTCCGGCCGGCGGGCGTGGGGGTAAACCACCTGTTGTTGCTGTTTTCATCAAGGGTTTTGCTTTTCCTCTCAGTTATATATATATATATATATATATATATATATATATATATATATATATATATATATATATATATATATATATATATATATATATATATATATATATATATATATATATATATATATATATATATATATATATATATATATATATATATATATGCGTGCTTGACCGTGAAGGAACGCTTCCCCCTTTACCCTTACCTCCACAGGCAATATGACGGATGAAAAAGGCTCAATAACCCTAAACTGAAATTAAAAAATGAACCGGCAAACATAGGCCGGAACAAAAGAAAGAATGGGCCGAAATAGCAGCGGCGTACGTCGCGCGCGTCGGTGTAGCAGCTGGCTGGAGCGAGAGATTTTGTGTCTCGTCGCCGGGAGAATCTGAGTGAGGGGGCAAAACTCAGGCTCGATTCCTTATCTCACTACACTGGGCATCTTAAACATTGAACCCAAAATGTTCGAGACTGACAACGCAGTGTCATTCTGGCCTTCTTATCATTTTTCTCGGGGTAAGAACAAACGTGAATCGTTTAGATGTAAGGAGAAGGCTTCCTTCTCGTGCATGCGGCAATATAACCTACCTGATGTTATTATCCAGCCCCTTCGCAGTGTGGGCTTAAAACTGAAGCATCAGTAGGATTTATTCTCAGTGTGATGATTACTCGCAAGTACAAATACACGCACAAAAAAAAACCCAGGCTCACACTCACACACACACATATTACAAGCCTGAAGAACGAAGGTCCGAGTCTCAAACCGCTCATTTCAGTCAATAAAATTGCTTCTTCATTGCAACGCACGTTAACTGCAAAATGACAAAAAGAGTTTGACGCAGCTTTGAGTGGTTTAGAATCTAAACAGAGTATTCTTCTCGCTGTATCAACGCGTATGATTATCGTCAGACAATCTCATATCGTACGTATTCGGTTTTTCAAAACCTGATGAGTTATCTTAGGCTCTGTCATGGTCCAAAATGATGGCAAAATAAAAATCTCATAATTTCGCAAACAATTGAAGCTGTTTAAGACGGCCTACTTGGTCATTCCGCGTACGTTCGTTATGCGTTTTTCCTCTGCACCAGACGTATTGAGAAGTCCGAAGGACCAGAAGTTGTCGTCGCAAATATATAAGAAACAGCAGATTCGCGGCAAACTTCTGACGTCGTAAGTGTAAAATCTAGCTCTTTCTATCTATTCTCAGAAGTTTAAATTCCACTTTCGAGTTTTGACCGATCGTTCTTTCGGTGCGAACTCCAGTCCCATGTTTTCGTCCATAACAACGCCCCTAGCAACAGTTTGTTTGGAGCGGTTAAGTTAAACTTTCGGCCATTCGCTGTCTTTGGTTCAATGACCAGCGAAAGCCCTAGCAAGTTGTTGTCGTTATTGCCTAGTTGGGTGCGGCACTCCAGTTGCACGGCGCTAGCACCGCCTGGTTAAACTTCGAAAGGCGCTGTTGAGTCTCAAATCCAGCGTAAGAGAATTTCTGGCCAACCAAACACCTCTCCTGGGCCCATTTGCTCGAAGCGCTAACCGCGGCTAAAGTTAGCCGCAGTACCTAGGAGAGAGGGATTTTGAAATCACATGACTGGGGCTCGGTATAGGATGCGTGGAAACATGGCGGTGCTCCCGGTGAGTGAGCGCCGCTCGCTTTGGAACCAATATTCTCGTTGTAGCTGCAACATCGGGCGCGTTATTCAGATATGAATGGTGCAGGAAGTTTTTCGCTTCGCCTTACATCACTTAAATCGCAGAGCATGAGCAATGACCTAGCCGGATTTTTAGATAGTCTTCCGATTCTGCCCATTCCTAAGCCTCCAGATAAACGCGATAATTGTCGGCATGGCAACGTCTTTGGAAAGCGGATTGCCTTGACTCAATCGGCCGGGTATTGATAAGCACACAATAGAGTTCTTGTATAGGCTCCCTAGGGGAGCTAGAGTTGCGCGTTCATCCCCGTAGCGCCGTCTTTTCTGCACGGCATGTTGATCCTGCTCCTCACGTGACTGAAGTCGGCGAATAACGTCGAACGCGTCTCGAACGCGCCGCGCGTTCGAGACGCGCGGAGCGCTCAAAAGCAGAGGAACGTACACCGGGTAGCGTGCAACGTCTACGTCCCTGCATGTCACTTGATCCGGCTCCTCACGTGATCGAATCTCGGCGAATAGCGGCGCGGTGGCACGTGGAAAACAGACGCGCAACTCTGGCTCCCGTAGGGAGCCTACACATAGAACTCTATACTTCGTTTCAGCTTGGGTCCAGACGCAGCGGATGCTACAAACACGAGCCGTGTGGCCCTGAACAGTGCCTGCACTGCACGAGCGCGCGTGCTTGGCAGGGACGCTGGGAAGCCCGGAGCTCGCGCTTGCAGCATCAGCTGCGTCTGGACCCAAGCTGAAACGAAGTATAGCACACAAAAGCAGACTGCGTCCCCAATCGATTTCTAAATCACTCAAGCACCGAGGTGCATGCGACGAGTGTAGCTGGACCGACGTTGCACGTGCTGGCGTCTGCAGTAGTAAGTGTTCTAAAGCAAAAAGTATAAAACAAATTTTGCCTTGCACGCACGTTCGTCAAAGCCTTATTATCAATACATAGGTTGCACTGACGTAATTTGGTCCTCCTTTCTGGTGGCCGAACTTCCTCGAGCGTAGCCTTTACTGTGCATATTCTACGAGCAGTACACGAGCGTCGCGAGCGAGCGGAAACGAGTGAGCACAGCTTCATTATACTTCGTTTCACTTTATCTGCGAGCGAAGCCAAAGCTAGAAGCGCGAGACCAGCGCTTTTGCGTTTCTGCCCAGCTCGCGCGCTCGAGCAAAGCCTGAAGGCACGGAGCTTTCGTGCTCGCGCTTCCAGCTTTGCCTTCGCTCGCACATAAGGTGAAACGAAGTATAACAGCAGGTGTTGGCCACCAGAAAGGAGGAAGGACATGGCGTCAGTACGCAACCCATGTATGACTTAGTTCGAATCTTTATAAGAGGAAGGCCAGCGCGCGCGACGCGTATAGGCCTCCTGCGCTGAAGCTTGAGCAAACTGTAGCACCCTCGTTTGGGTAGTACAGCTCACCTGATTGAGCCATCGCACTACTTATGGCACGTTGGTTGAGCGTTTTTAATTCGCCTGGCGCTGAAAAACGAAATACACCCTTGACGCCAAAAATCGGCCAGATTGAACGCCGCAGGACAATCAAGACTGCCAAATTCATGAGACTACCGCAGGTACGCGTCTCTTATCTCTGGGCGGTGACGTCGAAACACCTGTGTCGCGACGCTTATCCTTCTTTTTCTCTGTCATGTCTACTTTGGAACGCGTGAAACGGCATCTCATGGCTCGCAGCCTTAGCGTCCTTAGCTTTGACGGCGTCCGGATCTTTGTTGCTTCTGTACTTTCCCGTGATCTCGCGCTCCGCACCAGAGCAGGTCACGCTTCTGCATGCCTGACAGTTTGAGACGCTCAGGTTTGTACTACCCAAAACAAGGCCTAACAAGTCCCTTTTCGCAGCAGCACCCTGGGCAACGCAGGAGGCCCATAAATTACACTTCCAGCGTTCTTTTTGATGCTTGGGTAATTTAGAAAAAGGTATATTGGGAGGCTGTCTGCTTTTGTGTGCTATCCTCTGATCTCTATTGTAGTAGGCTGGATCGCAGACCGCGGCCTCGGCAGCTGGGGCCGAGTGTCACCACCGACGGCCATTGATTGACACCAGCCAATGCATGGGACTCTATGGGAAGAACGAGCAAAAGTGCTGTTTCCCCCTTTCTAAGCTGTTGTCGGCACTGAAACATCTCGGATGCTTCGCTATAAGCCCGACAAATAGCTTGCGTACAAACATTAAAACTTACAGCCCTCGCAGTTCTTATAAATAAATATTTTGTGGTCGAGACTGACTCCGCTGTAGTGCAGCTCAATGAGGCGAGTATTACCTAGAGTTACCGCGGAGTCGGTGGCGGTTTCGTTGAGTTGGGTTTAGCAGACGACAAGCTCGAAGGCTTTGCTACGCGGAATTCGCTCACCCCGAAAAGCCGCTGTTGAGATGGAACTTCTTTGTCATTCATCAACTCCTGGGCTTCCCCGAGGACGGTCTCATTGACGGCAAGTTCCTTTGTTTACTGCACTACGAGAGCACGCTTGCCAGCTCAGCCGTAGGTGCTCCGGTACGTTTGATTTTTTTATCAGCGTTCGACGGTTTAACAAATACCGATTCGATCTCCAAACACCCGACATAAGGATCGCAGCATACCATAAAATACTCACCTCCGATCACAGCCTACATGCATCAATATTCTTACTTCTGTGCGTTTCTTCCATAGACTTGCGTGTATTGCCTGGTGCCAAGCAATGGCTGCCGGTGGCGACACCAATGGGCTTCCGATCCGCGATCCAGCCTACTACAATAGAAATCAGTGGTGCTATCCGTACCCGGTCGATTGAGTCAAGGCAATCCGCTTTCCAAAGACGTTGCCATGCCAACAACTATCACGTTCATTTAAGCTTAGTAATGGCCAGAATCGAAATACTTTCTAAAGAATGCGGCGAGGTCATTGCTCATGCTTTGCTACTTAAGTGAGGTACGGCAAAGCGAAAGCCTCCTGCACCATTAATCGCTGACTAATGCGCCCGATATTGCAGCGACAACGACATATTAGTTTCAAAGCGAGCGGCGCTCACTCACCTGGGCACCGCCATGTTTCCCCGTATCCCTACCGAGCCAGTCATGTGATTTCAAAATCCCTCTCCTAGGTACTACGGCTAAATTTAGCCGCGGTTAGCGCTTCGAGCAAACGGGCCCTGGCCGTAGATCATCCAACGTTCAGGCTGGGGCCTCCACACTAGCGGTTCAGATAAGCACCGACCGGCGTTTCTGACCGTCGACAGTGAATAACAGAGCGGATCCAGCCCTTATGCAGCCAAGCGGCTGCGATATTGGCTGGATCAGCGCAGCCGCTCGGAAGAAGTCTCGACAGTGATTTCAGTCGGTCGGTTTCGATTATATCGGAGGTCCTACGAAAAACGTATAGGTGAATGGCAACAGGCACAGGAAGAGCCGCATCAGTGTTTGTAGTATCATTGGGTTCTCGTTAGTGGACTCTAGTTATAAGTTTCGGCTACTGCTCGTGCCTCATATTTAATATTTGAGCCCACAGTAGATCGCTGTATTTAAACGTATTGTTAACGTAACATTTACAAAGTGGTCGCGCAGTGTATTTGAGTACCTATTTTTTTTCTCAAAAATTACTTATAAGAATTTTTTAGAATGGCGCACGCAAAAAATAGCGACATCACCACAACGCATTCACCGAACGCTTACATGTGTTTTGCGCTTTGCGTGTGCAATTTCAGCGTCCAAGAGGCATCAAAAACTGTCGGCGTACGCAAAAAAAAAAAAAAATTGAGGTTTTTTAAGAAGAATTAGTGATATGCGAGAGGCTGGCTGATGCCAGGACAAGCATGCACAGTCAAGCCATTGCGGCTCCCAGGACCGTGCTGCGGTCGCTTTGGCGGTCGTCGGGTGAGCGACGTCGGCAGCATCCTCATGGCTGCCATTTTCAATATAGGACGACATTGCACTACCGCACCTGGTGCACGTCACAAACGTTCTGGAAGACCCAGAAGGGTAGGCAACGATCGCCAGCTACTTGCCGCTTGCAACGCGCGAACCTTTCTCGGCGAATGTAGTGTGTCCGAAGGTCAGTACACGAGATCTCCTTTGCCGAGGCGACGCCGGCGGACACGACCGGTCGACCGCTCGCGTCGCGTGCTCATATTTTCACATATCTAAATTGGTTACACTGGACAAAAATAACTTGTTTGTTCTCTGGTTACAGCATGTCGTGCGTGAAATTCAATTGTTACTGTATCTTGGTGGCTTGCAGGTGCGAGATGGGAGGGTTTTACGTCAGGGTGGAGAAACCCTATTCTAAAGCTTCTTTGCATAGCCTGCACTAAACGCAAGCGCTAAGTTTCGCGCTAGAGTGCGCTAAAATTGCTTACGTTATTTTAAACCTCCCTATAATCACATACACTGAGAACGAAAGGCCACGTCCTGAAGTCCAATATAAGACAACGATGTTTTAATGTGCGAAATTTCGCAGTATGTCCCAAAACAACGTTACAACACGTACCATGTGGAGTAGCCTTTACAGCCGCGAACCGACCGTGTACGAATTTTATTGTCATATTCACGTATACACTTACTACTTGGAGGCGTGAACTAGGACAAAGTCAGTGGTAAACGTTTTCTGTCCCGATGAACCGTCAGAACACATGTCATCACGAATTAGAGCAGCCAAGTCTTCCTCAAATTGCTTGTTCTCTTCGGCTGATAGCAGAGGCACGAGGGGGTTCGGAGACAACACCGTCTCTGAAATTTAACAATACTTTTACTTCTCCAATCAGTCACATTGCTTCAAGAATAAAAATGAAACCGTACGTATTATAATGTATTTATGACATCTAATTGAAGCGAAGAGTGTTCACGCTAGAGGAGCGAATTAAAATTTGTGATGAGTGTCACAAACAAAAATAGAAAACTTCGTTACGCACTAAAGATCACTATCAACTTCAATTATTTTATTTGTGATAAATACTTCTAGATGCTTTTCTATCAAGCACACTGATAATTTTTAACCTCAAAATTACATCTATGCAGATAGCAACAAAAATATCTAGATAGATTGTCTCTTCACGTGCAATTTAAAATACCTTCTGATTAGTTAAAAGTGCAAGGTAAGAGAAACCAACTAAGACATGTCTAAGTGTAGCGCCTTACAACACAGGCACTTACCTTTGATTTATTATGGTATTTAAGTCTGCATTGGTTCATCTTTTACCCGAGAGGGAGCGCAACAAGCGCTTTATAATCAGCAGCGTTTTGAGAGATCATAAGATAAATGTAGGATCGATATATTTCCTAGCTCTAGAAATAACTGAGATGAAAGGAGTGGTTTTAGGAAATACCTCTCGTGCTAACAGCAGCTGTTCAGCTCCTAAAAAATGTTTCGGTGATCACGAAAATACTTAAATACACGAATATTAGAACAGGTGCCCTGCGGTCGTGCTAATTAATTGGAGACAAGATCTCGCTCTTTACGCAAAGCTACTTGTCTGAAAATTCCAAAAACCTAAGTTTAATATGCTATTGTATATTCTATATTCATTTCGATATCTTATAGAGCATTGAAAATAAATATAGTAGAGAAACGAAAAAAGCCCATCGCATAAACAAAATTAAATGTTACTATAAGGATTTGAACCGACACACCGCTCGCTCTATCAGCTCAGAGGAAGTACAGAAAACACGTTACGCAAATCTCCGTTCAACCTTATTTGAACTTCAGCCGTGCCCATCAATTGCCTTTATTCATATTGGCTACTTAATGTGCCGCGCTTTGAGAATGGTGGTCACGACCTCCGCTAAAGAATTGTAATAAAGGTTTGCAATTTTTCACCTTGTAAATAGCTGGGGTAGAGGAAGCAATTGTTTAGCAAGCCACTCAATAAATCCTCGATTTAGAAGCTTTGCAAAACCTCAAAAAATATTTCGCAATTTGTTTAATACACCTGGCCTTGGGGAGAGGATAGTTCCTCATTTTTTGAGAGGTCAAATGTATACCATTAAGCGATCGATACTTCAATATTTGAAAGAAAATTTACTACTTGAAGTCTACATTTTTACTTTACCGATGCATTTTTCACACGCTGTAGTGAAAAAGGGCAATGAAAGGGACAATGATAGAGTGAAATAGTCAGGAGGTGACAGTTAATTGACATCTGACCTGAGATGTCATCAATGTGACATGACACAGAAACTTGCAATTTGATTCTGCCTTGTTTTTAGAGACCCCAGTAGATGACAAAGGCATAATATGGAAAGGGTTGGTCACATAATTAGATTATATAATGACAACGGAAAAAATATTTTACGCGAATTCATTACAAACAATTTAGGCCTTTGGCAACTTGAAACGTCAAAACTCCACAAAAAAACTCTGTAACTCCGGTGTAAGTTTTCCAATTAAGTGAAAAGGAGGCACGACTCTTACTTATCATGACCTCAACATCTGGGACAAGTATATGCGCGTCAGCGACACATTCAAACATGTGCAGTTTAAGTTTGGCAGCTTCCAGGATGTCCAGTGTGCTCCGCAAAACTGCATTTCTGTCGGGTGTCGCAGGTAGCTTGGGCAAAAATTCTTCCACTATCTGAAAAAAAAAATATATATATATATACATTTATATATATTTACCTGAATGGCCGCATCTGTTTATAATGACACTATTTTTAGACACCAAGGCAAAACCGGTTTAGATATATAATTAAAATTTCGTATAACATAATTTCCTGATTCAGTTCTCAGCGTTATTTTTGTATCTAACATTTTTATGCGATAAAAAATATAGATTTTGGAATAGTCCTTTCGATTAGCTATTCAATAAACCACATGCGAAATTGTTTGAACGTCTGGCGACCCTCTGCGCGCTGACATCTTTGTTGCGGCAATATTGCTCTGCTGTTTGTCAATTTTGTAGCGTTGTCGGTAACAATGGAGACCTACTGGTCGACGTCATCGACCTTCAACCACACCCGGGAGCTAAGGGTTAGCATTGTTTTACTTTCTTCTTGCGCATGTACGTGATCGGCGCCCTGCCGGTCGCTGGTTTCTCGCCGCAACTAACATGGCGGACGTACATTTCAGCTCAAAATTTGGCGCTGAATGCCGGCAAAGGCACGGGCGTTTTGTTTTTGAAAGCGCTTTATCTGCGTGAGTGGTGGTGCGAGCGAAGGGTTATTCAGAATTGCGCCTTCACATATTGGCATTTCAAAGCGCCGAAGCCAACTTGTGAGACGGAGCATGTTCTTCGGCGTCGACGCCCCTCTAGGTAGCGCTGTGCATTTCACATATGGTCCATTAGTATGAGTGAATTTTCTCGCAATCTAATCGAACTTATTATTATATTCGTATGCCTTCGTTCTCCCTCAACAATGCCTAAGTTTACTTCTTTTTTATGAGGCAGTGGCGTATAAAGATACGGAGCTGAGCAAGACTTTCGATCGTTGTTTTTGTCATTAAGAATCACGGCCAAGTAAAGAACTTCTACATCCATTCCTACATAGAACATGGTCTCCGCTTGAAACTATCTCCAGAGAACACAGTGGGCAAATCACTGCAACTTACGGAGTGGGATCCGCGAATAAGATGACCCATGTAAGCTTTGGCACAACAAAATATGCGCTAGAATAATCAACAATACTTGTCGTATGCGTTTTTGTAGATCATCTAGTCGTAGTTCATCTTAGTTTGCCACTGGTCATCCACTCGGTGCGTTCCGTTGACAACCGCTATTGTTCCTCTCTGTTCCCAGAGGCGAAATCGGCGCTCAATCATTATGGTAGGAGTATTGCGACGGGAAATCGCGTATGTGATTTCTTTAGATTGCGGTGTCTGAAACGCATTTTCAACTGTCACAATTACAAGGTTTTTAATCAGTCGTTAAAAAGTCAGTCATTATTTTATCTTTAGGGCGATAACGTTCTATTGAATGGTATATTGATGCAAAAGAAGGAGCATTTCGTATGACCGGGTACCAATGGCCGACATTAGGGGCAAAGTGCAGGAATACACATACGCACAACAGACAAAGTAGGTCACGATTTTTTACAAACATTACCTGGGTGGCCAGAAATAAAAATTACATTTTTTACCTAAAATATTTTCCGCATCACCGAACGCTCAATCTCCGGCTATGTAAACCTACCGGTCCGCACCGGATGACAAAGTTTTGGAACTAACCGTTATTTTAATAAAAACTTACGAACGATTTATTAAAATTTTCGATGGGAAAATGGCGGCCGATGGACCCAGTCGAATACATGGAGCTAAAATGCGCCAGTTATCGAAACGGGCACCATTTTAAGATTGAGTGGTGTTTCAACTGCTACAAAAGTACTGTTGACTCACCACTTTTACTAAGCACTGTCTGTTTTCATGCTTCCTTAAGGTCCAATTGATTTCAAAGTCCTTTTTACCCTTCTTAAATGACACGTCAACACTAACAAGAATATAACTTCATTTCAAGACGCTAGATCCATCTGTTGGAAACATTTTTAGAGAGCTGATTGTTTTTCGACATAGGCTTGACTGAATTATTCGTACATAGTCACGACCTTCTTTTGTTACTTGCATTTATTATTGAAGACGAGCGATGTACCACTATTTAGGCCCTGTTCGGTTTTTTGGACACCTAACCAAAATAAAGATTATTATTAGTATTAATATTATTATACGGTGACGATTGGTTAATATTAATAGCGTATAATAAAAGAAATCATTATTAATAGCGTGTAATAAATTGAAACTAGCGTATATAAATACGCTTCAGTGGATCTGACGATACTTTGTTAGTGTCAAAGCATATAATTTTGAGAAGCGCAGTTACGTTATTGCAAGCTTACTCGACTCAAACTATGAACTGGTTCGAAGCTAATCTTATCAATAGTAATGTTCATAAAACCAAACATGTGTTTTAGTAGTCCCCTGAAAAGCAAGTGGCTAGAAATTCCGTTTGTGTTACATTCGTCGAAGTGTGCTCCTCGCTTCTGTTCACCTCTTGAATATGTTAGCACAACCAAGTATTTAGGAATTTCTTTTGACAGTGATTTATTCTGGAATTCGCATTTCTATTACGTTACCAAAAAAACTGCGAAGCGTATCGTGCATGTTATATTCTACGAAGATGTTTTGCCATAGTCGGTTCAAAAGATGGTTGTAAACGCCTTAGCATACGGATTATTACATTATTGGATTACCATTCATGCGAATTTTTCCATGCTTTGGTAGAAAAAGATAGACAGCAACTTAAAAAAAAGTATTTTAAGAGGCGTGGCTTATACATCTTTAGATCTGTCAAGTGAAGAACTGTTTTCTGCTCTCTGTCTCCCGCGAATTTCAGCCCTTTCGCAAAGATGTGTTACCTGCAAACACTATTGGCGAAGTCCCCTCAATACTCCTCGTGTCGTGCAGCGTACTTTGCGGGAAAGTGAACGTTTTGTTATTCCTCGCCTTTGCACAAAATACGGAAAATATCTGCGCTCTTTTTATGTCCCTCAACTTTTCAACAGTCTACCAGATTCCCTCCTGAATCTCAATTCAATGCGCCAGTTCCAACGTCAATTAAAAACAACATGCTAGAGTTTATAATATTGCCTTGGGTTGTTTGCAATTCTAATACCTAATATGTCATTTACTTCTTTTTGTGTTTCTTTTTATATATGTCAAACGTGAATGTGAATTTTGTTTGTATATTGTGTTTTTGTCTATGTGCATACGACCTGTGTGTACTGTAATTTGCTGTCTCTTTTTTTTTTGTCCTAGCGTATGAAGAAAAATTATTGTATTAGCACAAGTTTCTGTAGAAGATGCCTTTGTGTGTCAGAACATCTGCTGGTTAGTTCTATTCTGTCTATCAATACATGTTTCTGTGTTTTGTTTCTGATGCATGTGGAATTTGTGTTTTTTGCATTTATCTTTGGTTTTGCTTTTCTTGCCTAAAAAATGGTCAAATCAAGGTGCATCATTTTAAGTCGATACAGGGTTCAGTCCCACAAGCCGCTTCTGGCTTTCACGGACCCGCTTTCTCATATATGTGGAAAATTATCTGCTCAATAAAATGTATTGTGTTATTAATTTTATAATAATTATTATTTTTAATATTATATTTTATTATTATTATTATTATTATTATTATTATTATTATTATTATTATTACCTCAGCTTTTATTAACATCTGGACACCATGCTGTCCTCTGATGGGATCAAATGACCCTGGCTTGCCATGCAACAGGCGACACATCTCCTTGGAATCTCATGAAGATCCACCTTTTCAACCCCGGTTAGCCACCATCTGAACTCCATCAAACTCTGGACATCCCTTCGGTGTCAACGAACTCTCGCGCTTGTAAAGATCGTCTACTAACTTCTAGATACTGCCAATCCCCAAGATCTAGCAGTCTGATACGCTAGACCCATGTACTTTGTGAGACGGTTCACCGGATTAAGCTACGGTTCCCGCCGGGGTTCTCAGTAGCGGCAATTTGGAAACCAGATGATGCCTTTTTCTAAGCCAAGTGAGCGCGCGCATCAGACGCCTTTCAGGTTGGTCAGGTGAACATATTTGTTGGCAATCACTGCGCGTTTGTCTAATGTTTGTTTCACTAGCGTTTTCCGACTATGCCATCCAACCATGTCTCCAACAGAATGCTCTAAGTGTCACGACCCGGTACCTTTGGATGGTGGATGCATGACTTGCACAAGCTGTTCAAACAGTTTTCATTTTGGAAGGTCTTGTGCTGGTGTTTCTGCCAGTATATTTAACGCAATTAGCTCCGTAAAGCGCAAGCAATGGTGCTGTCACCTCTGCCGCCCCTCTGCAAACAAATCAAATAGAGGAATCGCGGAAGCGTATTCGCACATATAATCAAAGTAATATTTCTCGCAAATTACAGAGGAACAACAATTAGATGTGCTTCTCTCTCTCAAAAGCAGGATCGACACGCTTCCCCAGCTTCCAGCAAAAAATGAGGAGCTCTTTGCCGACAAAACCGATAAAGACGCCATGGAAAAGTATAAAACTTAAATGCTTGAATCTATGGCTTTTCACGCAGCCCGGTATAACTCTTTTTAAACGAAAGCCTCTGAGGATGAGGCTACTGTGACTGGGCTGTAAACTGCGGTTAGGTCACTAAAATCCACGATTTCAGACCAGTCAAAAGATATTCAGCTACTTTGTGTTGAGCTCGATAACTCCGACCAGTTTAACTTGAGATGCATAAACATTTATGCCGCCATTATTATTAAGTGGTATAGCCCAGAAGCTCCACACACAAAACATTTTATATTTCTTTATTTCCTTCTATTCATCGCCCGCCCTCAACTGGAGGAGCCACCCAATTATTCTGGTAAGGATGCGGGCAGTGAAGACCAGATAACGCCGGTATAGCTCTTGTCGTTTTCTGGGTCCTCTTGCTTGCGATCATACCTCGGCCAACCTCACTCATGAGGGTCCTCACTCACCCTCACCTTCGCGGGTGAGGTGAGGGTGAGTGAGTTTCTGAACTAGGAAAATTCAAGGGTGTGAGTTTGAGTGAGGGCCGTGAGGGCTGTGAGGACTGTGAGTGCCTGAGGGCCGTGAGAGCGGTGAGTGCGTGAGAGGGCGTGAGGGCCATGAGTGCGTGAGGGGTATGAGGGCCGTGAGGGCGGTGAGTGCGTGAGGGGTGTGAGGGCCATGGAGTGCGTGAGGGGCGTGAGGGCGGTGAGTGCGTGACGCCCCCTTCAGACGGAGCAACTTTCTCAGCCATTTTGGTGTTGCTGGCGGGTTGTTTACTAGCTTTCCCTAGATCGACACGAATTGTTGAGATCGGGTAATGGGTAAACATAGTTAAATCATTCTTTACTTTTTCAAAAGAGTAACGGCTAACAAACTTACGTTACTTATTCCAAGTAGCATAGTTACACTACTCGTGACTTTTTCCAAGCAGTAATGGGCAACAAACTTACTTCAAGTAACAGGTAACATAGTTGCGTTATTCATTACTTTTCAAAACGGTAACGGGTAACATACGTTACCTATCTTAAGTAACGGGTAACATAGTTACACTACTTTGCTCGTTTTTTTTCAACGTTAACGGTTAACACGTTACTTATTTCAAGTATCAGGAAATCTAGTTATTTGTTACTTTATTAAAAGGGCAACGGGTGACATACGTTACTTATTTCTAAAGTAATGTGCAACATTGCTACATTACTTTTTTTAAAATCAGTAACGGGTTACATATTTACATTACTTATTTCCAGTAACGGGTAACTTAGTTACACTACTTGTTACTTTTTAAAAGTAGTAACGGGTAACATGCGTTACTTATATAAAGTAGCAGGTAACCGCGTTGCGTTATCCGTTACTTTTTCAAAACTGTAATGGGTAGCATACTTATGTTGCCTATTTTTAGTAAGGGTAACATAGCTGCATTACTTTTTCAAACCAATTACGTGCAATTTACTTACATTACTTGTTTTTAGTAACACAGTTATGCTACTCGTTACTTTTTTCAAAACAGTAACTTGTAAAATATTTACATCAGCTATTTTAAGTAAAGGGTAACAAAGTTAAGTTACCCGTTACTTTTACAGGGCAGTAATGGGTAACAAACTCACATTACTTATTTGAAGTAACGGGTAGCATAATTACGTTAGTCATTACTTTTCAAAACAGCAAAGGGGAACAAACTTACATTACTTATTTTATATAATGGTAAACATAGCTACGTTACTCGTTACATTTTCAAAAGAGTAACCGGTAACGCATTTCCGTCGCCTATATAAAATGACGGGTAACATAGCTACTTTACGCTTTCAAAACAGTAATGGGTAACGTAATTACGTTACTTATTTCAACTAACGGGTAACATAGCTACGCCACTTGTTACTTTTATGGAACAGTTATGTGGAACATACTTACATTACTTATTTCAAAAGAATTGGGTTGTGTGTATGTTTATACAGCCTAGAACTTGGTCTGCCTCCAAGGGCGACGAGTCTCCCAGCTGTAGATGAGCAATTTAGCCAGTGCAGTACAACCGCGAGCCTGGGGTCTTTAACGTGCACCACGCAGTAGTGGTACACGACCGCACGCCGGTACGATGCTCATCCAGATCGAAACGGGCAGGGTGGGGCTCGAACCCAGGATCCCTGGGTTCTGCAGCGCGAGCTTTCGCTCCACGTGCTCCGAGCTGGGTGTGCGCTTTAGCCCACTCGTGCATGTTGGTACCATCGTACCTTCGGTAGCACTGCCCGCAAGTGCAGCAAACCCAGCTCGTGGGGGTGACACCGGTCGACAGAAAAGCCGTCATGTCCTACGTCGCCGATAAGGTAGCCGGCAATCGCTTCCTTGTCGACACAGGAGCTGAGGTCAGCGTTCAACCGGCCCTCTGATATAAATCGACGACGCAACCAAATGACCTCCCCGATTTAAGCCACACAATTCAACCACTTTCGCCTATGGTCAGCGGTCCCTTACGATCAGCCTGCGACTGCGCCGCACTTTCCGGTGATTGTTCATTGTCGCCGACATCAAACAACCTATCCTGGGTGCTGATTTGACTCAGTTTTTTCTTTTTACCAACTCGCCATCGACAGCTATTCACGGAGCCTCACTGTCCCACAAACACGCCTCTCCATGAACGGCGTGCTCTTCAAAACTACGGACTGGACTACGAGCGTTTTTGTCTTCATCTGCTTATGAAAAAATTATTTCAAACTTTCCGAACATCACAAGGCCAGAAACTAATAGATAACCGGTAAAGCATTCCATCACCGACCAAATTACCATCTCGTCCCGCTCCTTCCCGGAACGAAATGTTTGCTCTACTGAAGTCTAAACCCTGGTTAGGTCAGTTGGTAGAGCGCTCCACTGGAAATGGAGAGGTCCCTGGATCGATGCCCGGACAAGGCGAATTTTTGCGGTCGCGCATCCCTCACCTATAGATGTTTTTAGAGATTGGTGCTTGTCCTTTGTCCCATTTGTTCCCCTTCTCCAGGGATTATTATTGCCATTCTTGTCCAGCTCGCTTGCACCTTTGCATTAATTGCATCTTAATCATAACCTGAAAAGTGCAGGCCGCTCATCCTTGTTGGTGTTAGACTAGTGGCAGGTGATTAAACCCATTTGCTCTACTGACGTCTAACGCCTGGTTAGCTCAGTTGGTGAGCGCTCCAGCAAAGTAAAATTGAGAGGTCCCGGGTTCGATATCCGGGACCAGGCAGATTTTTTCGTTCGCGCACCAGTCACCTATAGTTGTGTTTGGAGATTTGTGTTTGTCCTTTGTTCCCCTTCTCCCAGGGATTATTATTGCCATTCTTGTCCAGCTTAGTTGCACCTTTGCATTATTTGCATCTTAATCATAATCGTCCCCTCGTTCTCCTTGACCTTCGCGCAGCGTTCAAGGCAGACCTCTGTAGTACTGCACACAGACCCATGTATGGCTCCCCAATGCGCCTCCCTGGAGCGAAAACCCCAAGCGTGCATGACAGAGAAGGTACGCTTCTCCGTGCCTCTCGAAGATTCGAGTTTACCTTACCCGAGTTTAAAAGATAAGGAGGCCAGAATAACCTTGCCTAGTCAGTATCGCCATTGCTCACTAGCGAACACTCTTGGACAAATGCTCGAGATGCCGAGCGTAGTAAATGAGGAGCCCAGAGAGGCTTTGTCGACTCACAGCCAGCTGTCATGCCGACGCATCGTCGTCCGCTGCTGTGTCGCCGTCGACTGTCATCCTTTCTTTTGTTTCTACGCACAAGTTCGCCGATTAAATATTTTTTTCTGCTTTACGCCTGTGAACCCGATTTCATTTGCGACAATATATATATATATATGTGTGTGTGTGTGTGTGTGTGTGTGTGTGCTGGTGAATGATGATGATGCCTGTCGTGTGTGATGACGTGTAGCAGCAACGTGACGTGTGTGTGTGTCGTGTCGTGACGTGTGTCGTGCTGTGTAGTCCGTGCCTGTCGTGCAGCGTAAGAACGTGTGTGCGCGTGTGTGTGTGTGTGTGTGTGTGCGTGTGTGTGTGTGTGTGTGTGTGTGTGTGTGTGTGTGTGTGTGCGTGCGTTACAGAAAGTTCGCTTGATCATACAGATGTGCACTGGAGCACTGCGCTGTCAGAAATGCTCTGAAGCGTGTGCTGGCTTGCGCTTCGACCTTGATACACTTCACGTTATCGTCGCAGTACGTGATTTGGCTTCGCAGCGTTTTCACCTTCTCAAATATTGCGGAAGCGAGCACCACGGGAAGGCGTTCGCCTGCTCAAGCACCTCGAGCTTCGATCAAAGCTTTGTACGGGTACTCTTCGCTTCCAAAACCCCACAGAAAGTTGACCCCGAGAATAGAAGTTTCGTCTGTTGTCACCAACCGCATTCAACGCGGGCGTGTACTCCCTCAAAAAGAACAACCGAACCCCCGCGAAGCCAATGTAATAAGAGTCCAAACACAGGCGAGCTGGCGAACAATCATAATTACGAAATAAAACCTTTAAACAAGGAAACAAAAAGAACATACACACCACCATCTCAAGACGGTGGTGTCTATGTCCCTTTTTGTTTCCTTGTTTCAAGGTTTTATTTCTTAATTACAGAAGCCAAGGTGCAGTCTACTACAAAGGCAAAACCAATTGTGAAACTTTAAAATAATTGGGGTTGTGTGGATATTTATACAGCGTGTAGTTGGTCAGCCATTTCAAACTTGCCACAAGTCACTCGCTGTAGGTGAGCAATTTAGCCGGTGCAGTACAACCGCTAGCCTGGGGTCTTTAACGTGCACCACGCAGTACGTAGTGATACACGACCGCACGCCGGTACGATGCTCATCCAGATCGGAACGGGCAGGGGTGGGGATTGAACCCAGAATCCCTTTATTACGGGCCTTTCTTATCGCTTTATGGTACTGAGAAGATAAAAGGTCATCATGATTAGATATTGAGAAGACACTATGCTTACAAGAAAATATATACTTTTTCATCACAAATTTCTAACCTCACGTCGACAGCCTATACATCTGTCTATAACGATGACACTAGAAGCGGTTTGCTTGGAAGGTAAAGTACCATGTTGTGACGTCATCACATTGCGGGGTCAATTGCAAACCACTATTATATTAATATTACTCATATCATTTTAGTTGTAATGTAAAAAATCAACAAAATTTTTGTTCATCGTGAGTTTTAACTAAAGTTAGAGATAATTATTTTTAAATGACTTAAACTATATCAATCCACGGTTATTTCGAGTGTTTGCATATGTGCGTGCGTGGGTGTGTGGGCGCGTCTTTTTGTCTGTGTCCGCTTGCGTACGTGCATGTGAATGCGTCCGCGTGCATACGTGATTGTGCGTCTGAGCTTGTGCTTGCGATTGCTTCCGCGTTGGTGTGCGTGCGTGCGTAGCGCGTGCGCATTCTGATCCGTCCACGTGCGTGCGTGCGCCTGTACATCTGTGCATGTGCGTGCGTGTGTGTGTGTGTGTGTGTGCATGCGAGCGTGTGTGCGCACAAACATGCGTCCGTACGAGCGCGCGCGCGTGCACGTGTGTGTGTGTTCCTGCGCGAGCGCAAGCGTGTGTGTGCGCGTTTTATTGAACTGGGCCAGCACGAAGACCAACTGAAGTAACTGGACACTGTAATGAACACAATTTATTTAATAATATTATTCTTGTTATTATTCTCATTATTATTAATCTTAAAACGTGCCAGTGCAAAGCCCAATGGTTCTTCATGGACCCTGCAATAGACACTGGTGTATTGATCGATTGGTTTGTTTCTATTTTTTTTGGTCATGGTTTGTGACAGATGCCATTTAGCCACTCCTCTAAATTGTGCGAACATCCGTTGCTTTTTTGAATATCATGCTTCAAACGTACCTCGAAAAGCCCTACGCCGCGATAATACAGTTAAGTAATTCAGTTCAAGTACCAGTTTATAGTCTTTCTCACAAGCATATGAAGGGCATATAAAGGCATGGGCATGAGCGAGTGGCTTCGTAAAGTGCCTTCTATGCACGGTTCTCGTACAAGCAAGATTGCTCTTCCGAGCTAGGCTCACGATCCTTTGCATTTCTCTTTACTGCAGACATTTGTGAGAAGGAGTAAAAGAAGCTTCACAACCCGTATTCCAGTTCAGCTAACAGTTTCCGCGGCCCGACTGACAGTATGATTATTTCAGCCACCAGTTTGAATCCTTCATATTTCTGTTTGTTTGTCCAGACAGTTTTTTTTTTATTTGAGCAGTTTCGACAGTTCAGCAGCAAGATTGGTGAGTTCCATTTATCAGTATGTTCACTTTGTTTCCAATTTTGGCAGGTTTCGATACATTTTTTTAATTTTGTCAGTTCAATAACAGCTCTTACAGTTTAAATTCTGCCAAAACCAGTGGAGTTACATCTTGTTTGCTTGTTTTTCTCAACAAGGCACCATTGCCAGATGTTTTCGCATGAAGTCGCCTTCAAACGCTTCTGTACGTCCTTTAAGTGAATAGATAGCGCAACTGAACTCACGAGGTTACAGTTGCGAATTAGCCTTAAGCTTAACAGTAATTTTCATTGCATTTGCTGAGGTAGTTTTCTAATTTAAGGAATCGATTTATGTTTTTGTTGCATTGCACATCACCTTCAATAAAAAAATCTTAACTCAATACTCTATTTTGCACATCCAAGTTTCATCTTGATTTATTGTTTTGGTGATCAATTCATTCAACAAGTTGAAACGATCGAGCCGTTTATATTGTTTATGTAATCTTCCAGAAACTTGTGCTTGCAAAAGTGAATACGTTACACAATTGGTAGTGCAACAATATGTTTTATATACTCCAGACCAAAAATACGCGGGCAAAAGTTACCAATTCATCTTTGCAAGTTTTTAATCAAATCACTCTCAGAAAGAGATTGAGTTTTACTGCAGAAAATATCGATAGGCATGGATATATATCACAACATAAAAAAGAAAATGAAAAAAGAATTAAAATTGACATTCACAATTTAAAGATGCCAGGTCTTCTTTTCTTTTCTTTTTCTCGGTAAATGGTTGTACAAAAAATATCTTACATTAATTTATTCACGAGAAATGCGCTGTCCGTGTCATATAAGGACCAATAAACATTTTCTAGTAACGCTGAATATGAAAAAGAATGTCATAGAAGGGACTACATAAAGCCATATAAGGCTGCATATGAAAACGCTTCAAGATAAGAGGCTACATATTGCCAAATAAGGCAATGATTGGCACCGTAAATGGATATATATCTCACCATACAGAACCATAGATTGCGTTTCCTTGGCAGTTATGCCCATATTTACTCCCTTTTATGGCAATATACTGCCTTATTTATCTTCTTATGAGAATTTAAGAAATTTTTGTAAGGGGGCCTTTTTAGTAATGAGGTAGTTTTTCGAGAAAGGAGGTCATGCGCGGAAAATTGCAATATGTGTTTTCTATTCTCGTTTGGTTGTGCAAGTTCTTGTGTCAGAGCAAAATATTCCTAAATAAGCAACAAATGGGAACACCTGAAGCAGGCTAGATGTACCTTCATGCGTGATGAGGACGGAGGTTTCTGTGATCGGTTCTTAAAACCAACTTCTCAAAATAATAATTATTTTTAAATTGAGATTTATTAGTGTTCGTATCCTGTACATTTTGGTTTATTTCATTTCATTTCATTTGTACATCGATCGACCGGAAACGTAGTTTATACTCTATTTACTTTTCTATGACGTCGGAATATATTTATAATGAAAGAGAGAAAGAACGAGAGAGGGATATCTGTTTCATTTTGAATTATATTTTCTCCGCGTCATCGGTTTATCCCATTCAATATAATGAGATTGAACGAGCCACAATATTTGGGGAACTCGCATAGTGTCCCAATTTTTCGTCACAAAGTGCATCACAATTTTAGCTTCACTTGTGACAAAAACATCACACTTGAGATAGGTTAAAACCACTTTCTTGGTATCTTATAAAACACCTTGTGCCCTATAAATCATTAGTAACTGCTAACAATTGTTTATAATTCTATAACGTAGCATTCAAGGCAGCGAATTAGTGATGCACAAGCGCGGCTCAATTCGTTCACGTTAGTCACGAATGCAGGGGATAAACATCTTAAAACATTCTCTACGCGAGCATCCATCACCCAGGTGAAACCGTTTAAAAAGCTGCGCCTCAGGGACGCTCCGACTTCAATGTGTGTGAAGCAAGGTTGCGTGCTTTGATGTTTCTGTTCGGTTGGCGCACATCAGCCATCTCACAAAAGTTTAGTAATGTTTTTCTAGTTCGAAGTAAACTGCTTTTTAAATGAGTGCAACCCACCTGAGCGTATTTTTTCCAGCTTTCCTTCTGAACAATTTTTCTCCACCAGTCGAAGGATTGATTGCTTATAAAGGTGATAAGTAGACATTCACCTCCAGGGGTCAATAGCTTCTCAATGTTGTTCAGCGAAACTTCCAGATCGGTCCAGTGCAGACAGGTAAAGGAGTAGATTCTGTCGAACTGGCCGTATCGATTGAGAAATGCGGAGACATCCTTCCCGATATCCAAGAAATCATACACAATTTTGGGATGAGAAGAGTGATCCCTGGCTTGCTTCAACTGTGCCGGCGACACGTCCACAGCTACGATTCTTCGGCAAGGCAGGCATTGAGGGAGCAGCTCGTTTCGAGTGAATTGTCCGTCGCCGCAGCCAATGTCTAAAATCTGCTGGTCCGGATCCTGACCTTTGCGAAGGCACAATTGTACGAAAGTGAGAAAACACTTTTCAGTGTATTTGGGTGGTAAAGCATCTTTGGTGATTACTTTCGTCTGATGGCTGGCAACAATGTTACCGGCTTGTCGTGATTCCTTGCCACACGTGGGTCCATTTGAATGACTCATCCTGCAAGGAAACACAAGAGCATCTCATCATTGAACTGTTCATTGCATAATGTTTAATAAGAAAGAAATGCAGACGCTAGTTCTTTTCCGAAACTATTTAGCTCCGCGTATCAAAATATTGTAAACTGAGCAGATTTCGCAAAATTTAGTAAGTTAGGTGGGTTACTGAAGGGAGGGAGAGATTAACGAAAAATGTACACACGTGGTGAACCTGTTTTGTTCAAAAGCAGACGTGTGGCGATTGGTTCCTTCTCACAGTGGCCGACGATAGTTATCTCATGATTCATGCCTCATGTGCAACTACCACCGGAAAACTCGAAGCTGACCGCCGCGCCAGGATGACAGAAATAAATTAATTCTTTTAATCTTAGTTATCAATAAAACGCAGCAGATAAAATATGTCAAAAGACCAAGGAGTCTTGTTCCCATTTACGGCTGAAAATTACCTACACAGATTTGGATAAAAAGCTCAATTTGCCAGTTCTTTGTAATGCTTTCCCAGCCATGAAAATGCAAGGTAGCTCTACAACTGTGAAATAGATTATGCCCAGCTTTATGTGCATAAATCGCGGGATCCCTCTTGCCCATGCGATTCTCAAGCTTTCCTTCTAGCTCACCAACCTACGCACGAAGGACGAACGAGACGACATAGCTTTTACATTCAACTCGTGTACTGAGGCCGACTTGCCACCTGGAGGTTGACGGGAGAGGGGGTTGGAGCCGGGAGGCAGAGAGGGATCAAGTGGAAGTGGTCGGAGAGCACTCGGACCCCGGTTCGACTCCAGAGTCTACTTCACGTGTCAGCCTGTTTCGAACACCACATGCAGCTTGTATAGCGTTACGGAACCCCTGCATCTGTGCTCGAAAAGCCAACGTAGTGCTTCCGTTCTCACACGAGAGGGTGAATGTCCTTTTTCTGTGGAGCGAAGTATAGGGTGTCACAAAAAATTTTTACAGTGCTTGTTTTTACCGCAAAAATAAACTAGGCATTGCCGAACGCTCATTCTCCGCCTAAAGGTAGGGCTAGAGGTCACAACCAGATGCCAGAGTTTCAGCCCGATCCGATACCTGAATCAAAAAGTATGAGTGATTTTCTAGAATATTCAATGGGAAATGGCGGCCGACAGAGTTTTCAAATACATGGGGCTCTATGGCACCAGAAACCGAAAACGGACAAAAATGAGCTTTATTTTCTCAATGCAATTTTCAAAATAGCTCTTATAACGTTTGAATAAGGTATCGGATCCTCGGGCTGAAACGTTTGCATCTGATTGTGGCCTCTAGTGCTATTGGGCAGGAGATCGAACTATAGGGGGCGCTCTGACCCCTTTGTTGTCCCCATACTCGGTGTTTACTCAACGCAAGGCCTGTACACATGCATAAAGGCCTTATGGGCATGTCCATGTCATCTTCTACAATAGAGCGTGGGGCACATTTTAATGTAAAAAATACTAACACTCAACGAAGCGACGTGAAGTGCCGGATTTATCCTCAGAGACTGCGAGCTTTACCCACTTCGGCTTTTGTGCTGAGCTGGGACCGTGCATCCTGCATTGTTTATGCAGACCGGAGTAGAAACAAAAGAGCCCCTCCTCCCCCTCACCGAAGGACACGAACTCCAGCCGAGCGCTGGCGCCGCGTTCGGTTATGTCGGCCGAGCGCTGAGTTATTGTATTTGTTGTCCCCATCCGTGTAATTCTAAAGTTAACCGCTTGGGGCTTCACGGTCGCTCCTCCTCTCCAATCTTTGGGTGGAGAATGAGCGTTCGGCGATGCCGAGTTAATTTTTGCGGTGAAAAAAACCCTGTAAATTTGTTTTGGTGACACCCCCGTACAGTGATCACGCGAGCCACTGCGGCAACGACCTGCTTCGCAAACACCACAGAGATTTCACGAGGCCACCAAAACAATCGGCACCTCCCGCTTTGGGTTGCGTGCGTAATGCCTGCTCGTCTCCACCTTCGCACCCCGCAACAAGACTCTCTGGTAGCACATAGTGAAGGTATTCTTCTTACGCGTAAAGCCAGAAATATCCAACCTTTTCCAGCCACACCCCGTGGCTCGAGCCACGGGTGTGGCTGGAAAAGGTTGGATGTTGCTGGCTTTACGCGTAAAGGAGAATACCTTCACTATGTGCCCACCAAAAAAATTTGCATATTGGTAATTTTTTTTGAATATTGGGGAATTCGTTTTTTCAACCACCCTTGCGAAAATCTCCACACCCTGAAGATCACTTTTCTTTTCAGAAATCTCTGAAAAGAAAATTGCTCTTCAGGGTGTGGAGAGTTTCTCAGGGGTGGTAGGAAGGACGAATTCCCCAATATTCTAAAATTAAAAATTAAAACAAATTCACCAAACGACAAATCTTTTGAAAAAATATTTTTTTCCACTTTGCCAACTCTAGTCTGCTTTCTTCTGGAAGATTTTATTACCAGCCCTTCAAACGCTGGCCTCCAGCCTGAGTTCTCCTAAGGGTGCGGCGTGCCGAAACCGTACACACGACACTTAGTCCGGCTTTTACTTCGAGTCACCTCCCCTGCTCTACATGCACCGTGCTGCAAATGTCCCTCAGTAACCACGTCTTAAAAGTCAAATGCTGTCTTTCATGCTTCTTACTTTTCGCATATATTATTAAAAGGCAAGTGTTCTAATTTTTGGAAATTGTCTCATAACTTCCATTTACTGGTTCATGTGCGCCAAAGACATATCGCTCGTTTCGGTGATACTTCGTTCCATACAGCTAATATTTTCATACTGATTGAATATGATTTTGAAATACAAATATTCTTCAAAGTAAGAAACACTTTGCACTACACAGAAACCACGGCATTGCAAAACAAAATGTTATCACGGCGACTGTACCCTAGACGGGAGGGGGGGGGGTTACGAGAAGACTCGCACACAGAAAGGGGGTTTCAAGATAAACATTTGGTTATTCACTTCCTTCTTTTACGAGACATGAGCTGTCAAAATATTAACTAATTTATGGAACCTCACTAAAACGTGCGAGATGTTTCGAAACGTAATCAGTTGTAAATATCAGTTCTCAGCTATTACTATTCTGAAGTAACTAAGCCAGGATTTTGACGGAAAACATTGTGAAATTTCATTTTCATAGGCTAGCGTTCCGATCGCGGCGCTTAGCTATATAAATAAAAGTGGCCAACGTACATTTTTCTGTGGGTTCAGATGAGAGCTCTTTACAGCAAAACCTCCAGATTCAATCAATACGAAGTACCGTAGCTCTCTCAGCTTATGTCGACAAACCACACGAAAACTCCAACTTTGCATGTGGCTTTGCACACGCGAAACAGCTGGTGGACTGGCCCTTTTAATTGCTTTACACATATATCCGAACAGGTTTTCCTTCTTTTTTTCATCGATAGCTCTTCCCACAACTGGAAGCGACGTATGGTGTAGATGTAGCTGTAATTGCAGTTGTCGTAAAAGGGTAAAGGGCGTCCCTCGCAGGTATTGCCAACTGCTCGAAAAAGACCGCCCGCCACTCTCGGGATTCTATCCTGTGTCCACTGCGTGTGAAGCAAGCGCGTTATTATTTTACGACACCGCAGCCTTTCCAATCGGTTTAATGTATGGGGTTCTTCGTTTTCAGGTTTTATATTTTTCAAACAATGGGGGTACAAATCAGGGCGATATTTTCAGGCTGATAATCGAGGAGAAATCGGGTCTTCCTGAGGCAATTGAGAAATCGGGTTTTTTCGGGTCTTATTTATGAAGCTCAAGGTCCTGAAATGTATTATTTACACGAACAAAAGTTAAAAAAAGTATACTAAACAGCAATGGTGCTCGATTGTACAGTATATTCCGGCCTTGTGACTCATTCTGAAGCGATTATATATAGAGGTAACGCAAATCAAAAAACGTTTGTTACCATCAAACGAGTGACCGAGGAAGCAGTTCTAAAACAGATTCAGAATTGTTCTTTTTTTTTTTTCATAAATTCAGCTGATTTTAAGACCGCTATTCTGGGAGAGATCGGGTTTAACCTGAGTTTCATCAAAGTTCTTCGAGGTGTAAAAATCGTGTAACATTGGGTTTTACCCGAAAACGAAAAACCCTATTTATATACGATATTTTTAACAAACTTGTGCGTATGAGTCTCGTATAGTGTCGGCTAGACAGCCGCGGTTGCTGTGACGATGCAATAAAAAATATGCATTCTTATTTTCTTTTTAATTAAGTCGGACCTAATTTTTTATTTTAAAAGCTTTGTCCGTCTAATATGTTTAGAAGACGAGCCAACAAATTTAAGCATTGCTAGTGGATATCTTAGTTAGTGGATCCAAGGCAAAAAACACGCTGAAGCTTGAGGAGAGTAGGGCGCAAAGAGGCAGATGCGTGCGTCTTAACGTACCCGCGTGCTAGCGTCGCGCTTGTTGCGAGACGCTGAAAAAGGCGCTGGCCCCAACGCTCACGTTCTGGCCGTTCGTCTCAGGTAGAACAGTGAGATCGTAAGCACTAAACCAAGAGACTTCGCCACCATGGTCCCAAGGTGCGGGAACTCGACACCAATGCCCAACGACTTCGCCGTAACTTGTCGCAGCCGTACTGCGATTGTCATAAGACTGCTCATTATTCATCGGAATTGTTTTATATCCTCAGTGGTACGAAAATGCGAGGTAGGTAAAATTTGGAAGGATCACTGGATTCTTTAAAGTTGTCCGCAACGTTTCGTTTTAAGAGGCTGAAAATGTAGAGATGATCATCTAAATATTTTTATGTTTTAGCATTAGTGCCCTTCTACATGCGCTGACCTTGGGCTGGTCGGAGAACAGTTATTCAAAGTTCGTAACGTCGACACAGGATGGCGCCAGAGCCCCGCGTAACACCTAGCGACCTAAGATAGCCGGCAACCTCTCCTTCGCCAATGTCGGCACCCCGCTGTGGGTGATGGTGGGTATTTTACTGGGGTGCGTGTCAACCACCCCTTTTTCTGGTTACACCTCCCCGCGGTGACGCAGCGACAGTCTGCGTATATCTCGTCACAAGATATTAGCCCACCTTGGGCCACCCGTATACGGTGCGTCGCGGCGCCCCGCCGGAGACCGAAGTACGCCTTAGCCCCGTTGTTCCCACTGCCCCTCGGTTGCTAGGCGTTAGGTCACGCGGCCAGCATGCGGGTGCGCGCTTTCAATGCTCTCGGAAGGCCCTGCCGCCTGCTTTGGAGACCTGTGGACGCACACGGGCTGCGGTTTTGTTCTTCCATCTGCCACGCCGCTCTTTATGCTTAGTACTCTCACCATGTCACCCCTCCATGCGCAAGGTGACGTCGCACCTGCTTGCGAGACAAGAATGCGCAACAACAAAACGGCTCTGTTGTTTTCTGACCATCGCGCGCAGGTTCTCAAGGGACACACTAAGTAACCTGATATGCTTCCACCAGGGAAAGAGAGAAAACAACTTTATCTGACCACCACAACAGAGAGCCGCAGAATGAACGTTCACCTAACGCAGCCTTTTAAAAACAATTGTATTCATAAAAAAAAAATATATGCGAGGAGGCTTTTCTCAGTTTTGGAAGGGATGCACGCGCACGGATGTTCACGCCCGTTCGAACGTCGAACGCTGGTTCGCTTCTTGTAGGGTATCCGTGCTTTCCTTCGCGTTCTTATCCGCTCGGGAGACCACTTCGTCTTGGATGAGTGGGTCCGAGTTTCGAAGAAGCACGGTCCAAGGGAAATTCTGCCGGTCCTCTTCTACTTCTCGAAGGGGGGCAATGACGTCCCATAGAGCTGGTGAGGGGGGGGGTCGATGGGACAGTCCCAAAACAAGTGTGCGATGGTGGCCTTGCTCGGGCTAGTCCTCCGTCCGCGGGGTCCGGTGTCGGGCAGCGGGCACATCTTCCTTCGAAGACTGTGGGATAGATATGCCGCAGGAGGGCCGGGCAGGGAGGGTATTTGTCTGCAGCTGTCTCCACCTCAAAGCCTGAAACATGGTAATGCTTTTGTCGGATGGTGGATACACTCTGCGCTCTATGCGGTAATGTAGCAAGATCTCTTGAAACACCATCAGGCAGTCCTTGGAGATCGAAAGGTGGTGGGACTCCGCTTCGTCGACGCCGCTAAGGAACTTCGCAGCGTGCCGGCCGGCATTCGGAGGGAAGTTGCTCGAGTTGCCGTTCTGTGTTCCGTTGCGTTCCCTCGTGAGTCAAGTAAGTGGGGACCCGCAGCAGACGGTGCTTGGTGCTGTCAGAGCTGGGCTTGAAGGATCGACGGATGCTTTGTGTTACCGTGCACACCCTGCTTTTGGCGAAGTTGAGGACTGCCGTCTTGGAGTCGCAGGTGATTGTCGTTGAGAGGGGGCCCGCGTGGACCGGGGCCAGTGCAACGGCCGCCTCTTTTGTTTCCCACGGTGATCGCAAAACGGGCGTTACGAGATCCGCCGTCCGGGTACGGTGCGGCGTCCACGTGAAGGACGCCGGAGTTGTTACGATGCTGCTTGTTGAGGGCTTGAGATCTCGCCTTTCTCCGCTCCTCGTGATGTTCAGGGTGAATATTCCGCGGTACCGGGCGGACTTCCCAACATTTTCCTAATCGTCTTCAGAACGTCGACCGGAGCCTCTTGCAAAAGTTCCGGCTCGATCCGCAACCTGTTCAGGAAGGCGCACCTGATGGTCGTCTTGGAGAGACGTATGATTTGAGAGCTCCGGTGAGCCTCGACGAGATCGGACACCGTGTTGTGTATTCCGAGTTGCATGATGCGGTCTGTAGACGTGGCCACTGGGAGTCCGAGTTCTAACTTGTACACTTGTCTTATGAAAGAATTGAGCTTCTTCTTGTCGGTGGTCGTGAGTCGCATGTAGGATACCATGTAGAGGACGCGGCTGCTGACTAACGCGTGTTCTATGCGGCAAATATCGCCCTCCTTGACCCCGCCTCGCTTGTTGGCGATGGGTCTAATGAGACGTGCCGTGCTCTTGGCCGTCTTGCCATTTCAGAGAATGGCGTCTTCGTTTGACAGATCCTTTCTGAGGTGCACGCCGAGAACTCTGACGTTGTCGCTTTCAGAGATGCAATTGCTGTGAACCAGGACCTGAACCTCGTCCCGGAAAATGCGCTCGTGGTAGCCCCTCTTCACAAAAAGCTCAAACTTGGCGCGGAAGCACCTGGAGGCCGACGGATCTGGCATGGTCCACTACGACATCAGCGGCTGTCTGGAGCGGGCTTTGCACTTGTGATACGTGACCTCAGTCCAAAGAGTAAAGTCATCTGCGTAGAGCGAATGATCTTTTTCTAAACGTACTCTCCCTTCCATGCTCACACATTCATTCAATGGCTACACACTAGAAAGGAATCCATAGAAACAATGTGATTATAACAAAATCCAATCAGTCCAAAAGTAAGCAGTACGTTTTATTTTCCTGCACTACGACAGAGATTTTTCCCCGTCCTCTGGCCTTTCTGCTCTAAGCTTAAGTCCTCTTTCCAACAGACGTCACACTGAGACCCTTAAATTCTTATACGGTCTGGTTAACTCCGCCACGTATCACCTCCTTAGACGCATACATAAGGTTTCACATAGCGTCATCAACAAGAAGTCAAAGGAGTCACCATCACCTAAACATTTCACCGTTTTATGCACGTACTGACATGTTGAAATATAGCTTTTTTCCCTAGCACAATTGTACATTAGAATGGTCTACCCGGTAAAATTCGCTTAGGTAGGCTTGAACTCTGTTGAGTATTACACGCTCGAGCAACTAGCCCAGGCAAGACGTAATTGAAATCGGCCTGGAATTGGAGACCAAAAGCTCTTTTCCGGGCTTTGGAATGAAAGCGACGACGGCTTGCTTCCACTTAGGGTGCACGGATACCGATCGCCACACCTCGTTGAAGAGGGCTGTTAGGGCCGTCACCGAACGGTCGTCCAAGTTCCGGAGGATCTTGTTCGCAATCTTGTCGGAGCCCGGCGCCGGTTTCGCGCGCAGTTGTTCTATCGCGCTGCAAACCTCGGCCTCAATTATGTATTCGTCGAGCTCAGGGTTTGGCGACCCGGTGTACGAGAGGAAGGCCTCTTCGTTCTCTCTGGAAACCGGAAGGTAGGTGTAACGGACTTCCTCCATGAGGTCCGTCGTACTTCCCTCGTGTGAGTGAAGGACCTTGGAGAGGTCGGTCTGCTGCGCGGCCTTGGTGGTCGTGGGATCCACCAAGTGTCTGCGCAGGGACCTGGGATCCTTGCGATAGAGGTTGCCGTTGAGTCCGTCGCACACCTATCCCCACTGCTGCTGATCTAGCTCGTCCATATAAATATCGATGTCTCTTTCAAGCCGAGCTATGCGTCTGCGGAGCTTTCAGTTTCTTCTCGCCTGTGCTTGCCATCTGGCCTAAAGACTGGGGTGAGCTTGCCACATGTGCCACAGTTTGGAGTTGCTGACCCCTTAGATCGAGGTGGCGTCAATCTCGACGGTCACCAACTCGGCGCTGGATAGTAGGCCATGGGTCCACCCTTTGAGGTCTTCGATGGTGGTCGGGGCCGACGTATTCCTGTTGCGGCGAAAAGCGTCCCATACCGCTACCAGGACTTTGCTTTTGAGGGGGCCGAGATTCCCTCGACCGGCACGAGCATCTCGAGCACGTAGTGGTCGCTTGCGAGGGAGATCCAGGTGTTCGTCCACGACACTTGTGGGGTCTTGCCACTGAAGGTTCCATAAAGAACCTTCAGGGGGCTTCTTTATGGAAAAATCGGAGGCAGAAGAGCGGCGTGCCTGGACTGCCGGCTCTGTAACGTTCGTTTCTACAGAAAACTACACACTTCACCAATCTGCCTTGTCATGGAGAGGTCCGGCGACGTATTTCTGGAGCCGCTGTTCCCAATGCGGGGCGGAGTACGGCAATGATTCAAAATTGTGTAGTCGTGCTCGTCTATACACTCCTGGATGGACACGGCCTTAGGCAGAGTGTGTAGATGCCCCCATTCGGTGTGGCCGGCATTGAGGTCGCCCACGAGGAGCAGCGGGGTTGTCTTTGGTGATGCAAAGGACTTCTGCGAGGATCTTTGTCGCGTTTTGTCGCGGCCTTGGACTGATCCCTCGGGGGGCTGTAAACGCTGAGTAGAAAGACGCGGCGCTGTTCCTTGCGTCTGGGCAGGCGTTCGAGCAGGATGTAGGCGTGTTGTCAATTACGGGTTCGTGTTAGATTGTGGGTATGCCTCTTCGGAAGAAAATATGAACAGGTTTCGATGCGCCCAGACCCTTCGCTGCTGCCTCCACCTGGACCTCGAAGCGAACTCAACCTAACAAATTGATGCCATCGTGCGATTCTTGGAAGCCGAGAACATCAAGCATGTACTCGGTGTTGCGTGTTCACCACATGGCATACACGCTGAAGAGCTTTGCCAAGAGGTCGCAGTTCTACAGACTATGACGCCACGCGCACGCTTTGTCTTCTAGCTGGTATCGGCTGTAGTGGACACCCCGTTGTGTTTGCGCTTGCGCACGACCATCCGAGCAGACGACCTTGCACACCGTATGGCTAGAGCTCGGGTAAAGTTCTTTTAGGGTACGAAGAACGCCGATTTCAGTTTTTGCGCGCTGAGGAGCACTATGTGAGTGGAATGCAGAGCGAAAATATTAGGCCAGCCATCCTCAAGATCGCGCTCAGGAGACGGTGGCGCAAAAACGATAGCGACGCGGCCATGATAGCGAATTACGCGAGTGCCGAAAAGCATGTCGCTGTGATCTACATTGCACAATAGCCTAAATGCCCACTCTAATTTTTCTTCAGTTCCAATTTAATTATTTTTTATCCGTGAAGAAAAAGACACCGAATATTGCCACGCGCGTAGCTGAGCGAGTGTGTACGTGGCCGAACGGTTACCGTACTTCACTGTCGCGCGGAAAATTTGGGTTCGACTCCAGGCAGCGAAATGTTCTTTCATTAATTATCTCTACTTGGCGTTCTCGCAAATTCGAGAACTTTATTGTCTGATCGAGTTACGAATGTTCCACGCGCCGAATGTTCTAGGCCGAATGTTCGAGACTCCCACGCGGCTACAAAAGGTGCTCCCCGTGGCAAACCGCACTCAGTCTCGTCCAACCTTCGATCCTTCTGTTACACTCCATCGACGCTCTATTGTTATCTTCTGTTTCCTTTATATTTCTGGCACAAGTTCGCCCCATTAACCGTTTAGTTCGTTCCAGTTTTGGTCGTCTCCTCACTCGTCATTCGTGACAATACTTTGTAACAGTTATTTACGTGCGTTTATTTTGGAAGCAACAGTTGGCAGATACTTCGTTTTGATTAATGTACTGTATCATCGTGCGCTTATTTATGCTGCAAAATCTTGAATTGCTTAAAATTTATTTACCGCTTCATTTTTGCCTTATACACCAATTTACTCATAGAATAGACTTTGTAAATAGATGGTTGTTTTGCTTAGATCAGTGACTAAGAAGAAAAGAAAGATACGTCTAAAGCGGCAGGTGCGGAAATCGTTCTTGCTTTCTTAGAGGAGTAGAATACGGTGCGAAAATTGTATAAATGCCATTGAGCTTGCTACACATAAATTATTCCAAAAGATTGCATTTTGAAAACTTTATTGAATACATTTTATTATTACCTGCCGAGATATGAGAAATTTAACCATGTTACAAAGTATAGAAAATGCTTATATTTAATTGCACATTTGTTTAATCTATGTTCGCTCTTGGAAAGACTACTTGCTCGCTTTCGAAACCAATTAGAAAAGGTTTTGTGTATATTTGCCTTTTATAATGAATCAACTAAACATAAAACCAATTTAGAATTAAAGAAAACTACGACACAAGTGTTGTTGAACAGACAACAGACGCCCTTAATAAATCAAACTATAGAATATATAGCCATGAGAGTAAGTAATCTAAGGACTCTGTGTCTTTGCGAATTCGCTAGATTAACTCACGTAAATTCGCCCTCAACACCATAAACTTTATGTCGGTAGTCTGTGATGAACAACTCATCAAGACGTATAATCCGGCTGTGAATACTATAACCTACAATTATAGTTTGTGGTTAAATTAAACTGTCATTCAGTATACAGTACACTATGGATACAATTTGAAGAAAACGTAGAAAGCGTAGGAGTTCGTATGGTGGGTAGCATCGCAGTCTGCGATGATTTATCTGTTTCAGTATGCACCGAGTAATTACACAAACGCGCAAATTCTCAACTTTAAAGCCTCTCGTTTCCTTTAAGTTCAATATGCATTCTGTACATGTGCAATATCGGGCCGAACAAAGTGAGGCCCATACTGCGCAAGTACAAAAACATAACACTTGAAAAACGTATACAAAACAACAGCCGGATAAAAATAAAACAAAAACATCACCATTCCGGCAGAAATACAAACTCATCACGTTGTAGTCGTTGAGGCCTTTAGTTTCCTAACGAAATTACCTATTTTATTTACATATGTACAAGATTACTTAAGATGAAAGCGAGTCCGCTGTGCGCCAAGCCATAGCTGCTGATGCCGCTCGTCTTATTCCTTCTGTGCGCGTGTCGCGCTGCTCGCTCATCGTGGCTCCTGCCTTCCTTCGTGATGCATGAGCGAAATCGCGATCG
This sequence comes from Ixodes ricinus, assembly GCA_037355805.1. NCBI lineage: Eukaryota > Metazoa > Arthropoda > Arachnida > Ixodida > Ixodidae > Ixodes > Ixodes ricinus. Next base: position 83,044 of record JAZHYW010035881.1, on the reverse strand, counting down.
ATGCGCAGCCATATTCAACAACGCCGGTTGCTACGACGTCATATATGGTTAATCAATTTTCAGGATTAGTTACTCTGAGCTTCGTTTCCCAAGTCGAGGTCACCAAGGACTGCAGCTGCTCTTCTGCTATTCCGACTGCGCAGGGAAAATATCCGTAGTGGGTAGCGAGGTATCACCCGTTTTTGAGCGCAGCTCTTAGGCGCCCGTTTCCGGCTTGAGCGGCGTCGCCATCGCCGTCGGCGTCGGCGTAACCGCGTGGTGCATTATGGGTAAATTCTCCACTAAATTCGACGGAAAACTTTCCCTGCTAAATTTAGCGGAAAAATTTCCCCGCTAGCTTTAGCGGGAAAACTTACCGCTAATCTCCGCCAAATTTAGCGGAATATTGTATCCGCTAAATTTAGCGGAAAAAATTTCAAAGCTAAATTTAGCGGAAAAAGTTATCCTAATAGGGAGGCGAGCAGGAGAGGAGGAAAGCCATAGCCTCATCTCCGTATCATCCCCTCCTCCTCCTCAGGAGCTGCGCTCTAATTCGGCGTTACAGGGAGTTGTAAACGTCTATAATTGTTTTGTATTGCCCACGAAAGTTCTTTATACCGTTAATTAAACAAGCAAGTCTATTATTACGCACACTTCGTTATTCTGACCATTCAAAATGTTGCGTTAATGTAGGTATTTTAAAGGTTATTACGTTGCATAAAACGCACTCCTTGTGCTTGCCCGTTAAAAAAATCATCTGATGCTATACGGTTTATTTTCGATTTAAAAAAGCAATTTTCGTTGGTGTTCTTAAAGCGATTTTAGAGCTACCCAATCTAAACACGTCATCGGGATACGCATCTCTAGTCATCCCGGAATTCTGCTTACTGCCTCTAAATTCAAGATGAAAAAACACGGCAAATGAAGGTTACGCCAAGGACAAGATTAAATGTTCCCGCTCACCACAGCGGGAAGACCTCACATCCTTAACTTGATAGTCAAGCAGGCAGTGAAAATCATAAGAACAGAGTAAACAATTTCCGTCATATAACGTACATTTTTTGTCATAGTCCTGACGGCCAGCGTTCGTTTTATTATATACGGACATGACCTACGTTTTTTGTTTGTAAAATATTATGTCCCTCAAGGCAGTGCCAGGTAATATATCGAAGTCACAAACTCATACCAAAAGCAATACAGAGCCGCGAAGAATATTGGCACAAAACAGGATAGAAAGTAAATGTTCATAGTTCACAGTAAAAGCATACGTACATACACCGATCTCGATCCCTGGAAGAGGAGATGTCACATCTGCAGAAGACTTTGAACCAGTCACAGTTGGTAAGGCTTCAGCAAGAGTGCCACAAAGAGGATTCCAGAACGCTCGACACAGTACGGTAAAGTCAAAGGGTTGAAATAGGCCGATACAGCTTTAGAGCACAATCCTGCCAGTTGCTACATCCGCTCTACCTCCACGCCGTACATACCGCGCATGTTCAATTTATTTGTGCAACCTGCCTGAAAGCAAAGACCGGAAATACACTGCCCTTCATGTTTCTGCCTACCGTCATATACAATTTATCAGTGCAACCTATCTGAAAAAAAGACCGGAAATACACTGCCCTGCACTTCACAGTACAACACTCCGTTCGGTGCGTAAAACATTCGTAACTCGATGAGACGCGAAAGTTCTCGTACTAGCGAGAAGGACAAGTAGAAAGAATAAATAAAAAGAACATTCTGCTACCTGGACTTGAACCCAAACCCTCCCGACGACAGTGAAGCACGGTAAACTATTCTGATCACGTACGCGCTCTTTTTTTCCTTTATTTAAAAACGTTTTTATTTACAGAGTTAAAAGCTGGCCTTCTTCGCCGTTGCCGAAGCCACATGTATAGAAAAACCCACCCAATCAAATTTCCATGGGATCAGTTCTGCATTATACTTAGGCTTACGGTGAACCCAGGCATCACGGTATGTGGCGCGCAAGTTCGTCTGCTTATTTTGCAGGGGTTGTGGTGACATCATAACGTCGCACTCTGATTGGCTCTATTTTGGGGATAGTGGTCAGACCTCAAGGCTAGCTGCCCTGATGTCTGCTCACTATCCTTCACATCTAACCAATCGGAGCTTGTCGTTCTGAGGTCACCACAACCCCTGCAAAAGAAGCAGACGAACTTGCGCGCCGCATACGTTGCTTCGTCATTGGCAGCAGCACATCGTGCAGCGTCTCACGATCGGGACGCCACCGACGCGGCGACGACAAGACATCTGTCACTTTGCGCCGTTTACTTCAAGCTCTTGCGTGTTCACCACATGGCATACACGCTGAAGAGCTTGTGCCAAGAGGTCGGGGATCTACTGACTATGACGCCACGCGCACGCTTTGTCTTCTAGCTGGTATCGGCTGCTGTGGACACCCTGTTGTGCTTGCGCTTGCGCACGACCATCCGAGCAGACGACCTTGAACACCGTATGGCTAGACCTCGGGGAACGTTCTTGTAAGGTTTAAAGAACGCCAATTTCAGTTTTGGCGTGCTGAGGAGCACCACGTGAGTGGAATGCAGAGGGGCAGTGGAAAGGGCATCACATCCTGAAAATCGCGCTCAGGAGTCGGCGGCGCAAATACGAAAGCGAAGCCGCAATGATAGCGAAATACGCGAGTGCCAAAATGCACCAAGCTCTAACTCACATTGTGCAATCGCCTAAATGCACTCTAATTTCTTTCATTTCCACTTTATTTATTTTTTCATCGGTGAAGAAAACAATATTTTGCAATAGTCATTTGCGTGAGTTTAATTTGGTAGCAACAACTGGCAGTTCTTTTCTTTTTGATTAATGTATATCGTGCGCTTAATAAGGTTGCAAAAACTTGAAGTGCTTGAAATTCGTTTATGGCTTCATATTTGCCCTATACACCATTTTACACATGTACTAAAGTTTTCAAGTAGATGGTTGTTTAGCTTAGATTAGTGACTAAGAAGAAAAGAAAGATACTTCTAAAGCGACAGGTGGGGAAATCGGTTTTGCTTTTTTTATTGGACTAGAATACGGTGTTCAAATTGCATATAACCATGGAGGTCGACTACACATCAATTATTCCAGAACATCGCATTTTTATAACCTTATGAATACATTTATTGTTAGCTGCCGAGATATAAGAAAGCTAACCATGTTACGTAATCTAAAAATGCCTATATTTATTGCACATTTGCTAAAACTATGTTCGCTCTAGTATAGACTACTTGCTCGCTTTCGACACCAATTATAAAAACCTCTGTGTATATTTGCCGTTTCATAATGAAACAACTCGACATAAAACTAATTTATAATGCACAAAACTATGACAGCAGTGTTGTTGAACAGACAACAGACGTCTTTAAAAAGCTACATCATGGATTATAAAGCCATGAGACCAAGTAATCTAAGGACTTTGTGTCTTTGCGAATACGCTCAATGAAGTCACGTAAAACCGCCTTCAACATCATAAATGTTATGTCGACAATCTGTGATGAACAACTTAACAAACACGTAAATTCATCCTGCAAATACTATAACCAACTATCATAGTTTGGGGTTAAATTAAACTGCAGTCCAGTATACAGCATACTGTACATTAAATGCGAAGAGAGCCTAGGGGTTGGTACGGTGGGTAGCATTGCCCTCTGCGATGATTTATCTGTTTCAGTATGTACCGAGTAATTACACAGGTGCCCACATTCTCAACTTTAAAGCCTAGCTCTCATTTTCTTTCAGTGCAATATACATTTTGTACATGTACAATATCCGGCCGAACAAAGTGAAGCCCAGACTGCACAGGCACAAAAAGATAACACTTGCAAAAAACTTATACAAAAACCGCAGCCGCATAAAAACAAAACGAAAACAGCGCCAGTCAGGCATTTATCAAAACTTACATGTCATATATGTTGAATCTATTTTCAAAATTAATTACTTCAAACTTAGTTTCCCAAGTCGAGGTCCCCAAGGACTTGCAGCTGCTCTCTCTGCTATTCCAAATGCGCATGGAAGCGATCCAAAACGTGTAATGACGTATCACCCGTTTTTTTATTTTTTATTGAACATGGCTGTGTTTATTCAGTTAAGTGAGCAAGACTATTAAACTCTCACTTTGTGATTTGGGGCGTTCAAAATGTTGCGTTAACGTAGTTTCTTTTTTTTAAGGTTATTACATTACATAAAATGCCCTCCCTGTGCCTGCTTGTAAAAAAAGAAATTCATCTGATGTGGAACTTTTCATTTTCGTTCTACAAAAACCAGTTTTTGTTGACCTTCTCAAAAGCGATTCTTGAGCAACCCAAACTAAAACAAGTCAGCGGTGTACGCAGCTTGAGTCATCCCGGCACTCTGTTTACTGCCTCCTAAATACAGCATGAGAAACACGCAAATAAAGGTTACGCCAAAGACAAGATTACATTTTTCCGCTCATCACAGTAATATGACACCACATTTATAGCTTTACTGTCAATCAGGCAGCCAAAACTCAAAAGTACACTATAAAACATTTCCGTCAGATTACGTAGTTTTTTGTTTGTTTTATTCCTGACGGGAAGCGTCCGTCTTATCATATGCGGACATGATCTACGTTTTTGTTTGTAAAATATTATGTTCCCCAAGGTAGTGGCAGGTAATGTATCGGCGTCACAAACTCGAACCCAAGAGCAAAACACAGCCGCGAATAAGAAAGACATAAAAAAGATAGAAAATAAATGTTCATAGTTCAGAGTACAAGTATACGTACATACACCGACCTACATCACTGAAAGAGGAGATGGCGCGCATGTAGATGTGTTTGATCCTGTCACAGTTGGTAAGGCTTCAGCAAAGAGTGCCACAGGGATGGATTGTAAGACCGCTCGACACAGTACGGGTTGAACGATGCCGGTACTGCCCTAGAGTACAATTCTGCCAGTTGCTACATCCGTTAAACCTACATGTCCTGCATAACGTCATGTTCAATGTATGAGTGCAACCTATCTGAGAACAGCGATTAGAAATACATTGTCCTGCACTTCACAGTACAACACTACGCTTTTCTGCACCAGTACAAGGCTGGTGCAGGCTGTACAAGGCTGGTGCGGGTAAATTGCCACGAGCCCAGCATCGTATTTTAGCTTGTGGTTCTATGACGCTGCCCAGGAGGACAGTTTCCAGCAGGTGGCCTAGAGGTTCCATCTGATCGCACTGAAGGTGGCATATTTCAATGTCACGATTAAAGGATTGGCGAGCCGATTTTCTGGTTGCCACTGAAAAATGCATCAGCAGCCTTTAACGAGTGCTTTCAGATGATGTCCTGACATCAAAGTGATAAGCACCGCACAGGCGACTGCAACAAACTACATGCGGGAGCACTAGGGTTGTGAAAAGACCTCTGTGCACATTATCACCACTCTTCTTGGGCACACAAAGTGTTGTAATATGTGTAACACCTAAAACTGTGGTACAGAAAAAAATACATTCAAGTCGAAGAACAACAACCACCATCATCAGCCTGCCCCTAAACTCACTGTTTTCTCTCGTACACAAAGTACAATACCCAACATTCTGAATATCGCGGACAACTCTATGATGATGTGAAGTGTAGCGGGCTGCTTTTCTTCAATTCTGATATTTTGTTCGGTATGTCAGCGCTTAGGGCAGCACCTCCCAGAAGTAGTGATGGATACATGTGTAGTCTCGCGCACTGTGATCATATTTAATATATATTGCTTCGTTTTATTCGAAATACAAAAAATGTAGAGAAATAAAAAGTTGAGAAAATTTGCCATGTATTTCTTCTGGGTATATGATGGTTTGCTGCCCACGTGAGTGGAACGAGATACCTTCATAATTTCATTCGAGGTGTCGTCTTGGTGGCAGGATGCCACGAGAGGGATGAGGTGTGTCCAATCAATATGAGGCGTTTAAATTCCCAGGAGTGCTTCACTGTATGAACATGCTGGCTTTTAAACAAACAGATATGTCGAGCTATGTTTTGAATATTCCTTCACAAACTCTTGTGGTGTGTGTCTTAAGTTGTTCTTTACATGTGCAGCAGCTTGTTCTTGTAGCTGATCGTACGTTTTCAGAAGCTTCTACCGCCGGCTGCAGACGACGCAGCAGGATAGCATCCCGCAGCACAGTCCGGAGAATAGCACCCAGAGTTGAGGCACGGCGGATGTATCGGCGCTGAGAGGTGGAAGAGCTTTCCACTGAATGGAGGAAGCTTATACGTTCCGTAGTAGCAATTTTAGGGCTGCGATGACGAGCTAGGGTATTCAGAAAGGCATTTTCTATGAAGCGAGTTGTCGCACCGGTCATACTGCAAATTGTTTACGTTGCCGTACACTGCAGTAGTGATGGCATATGGTGTGGGATTAGGGAATGAGGTGAGGCGGAGAAATGCGGCCAGCGGTCAGGCTTGAGGGACTAGCTTTCTACATGTAACTTCCAATTCAGGCACCACACAATTTTATTTAATTTCTTTTAGTTTTTTTGGTTCAGAAGAGTAAGGACTTCGCAGCAAGGACGAAAGGCCGTACTGGTTAACCTGCAATAACCCAATAATGCTGAAACAAAAAGATCTCGACATTATTTATAAGTTTGCTTCATGAACGCCGCCACCGGAGTTAGCAGGCGACCGCTAACTCCGGTGGCGGAGTTAGCAGTCGCCTAAAAATGACTTTAGAGATGGCATGTAATGGAGGTTGAAGGGCGAGGTCTCTTGATGGGAGATGATTGGTGAAGTTGGTAAACATTTTTGAAAAACCGGAGACGACGGACGAAAAAGGGGACAACACACGAAACGTCTCAAATGCAGCTCCGGTTTTTCAAAAATGTGTAACATCAACCAGCTCGCCTGCCTACTTACTTTATCTTCAATTGCTAAACATGATGAATGAGAAATGACGATGATGAAGATGATGGTGACAAAGATGCAGAGAACTCATTTTTGAAGATAATGCGAATAATGCAAAGGTGCAAGCGAGCTGGACAAGAATGACAATAACATTCCTTGGACAAGTGAATAAGTGAGGCTAAGGACAAACACAAATCTTTAAACGCATCTAGGCGACCTGTGCGCGAACGGAACAATCAGCCTGGTCCTGGCATCGAACGAAGAACCTCTCCATTTCTAGTGGAGCACTCTACCGACTGAGCTAACCCATAGTTAGAGGTTAGTAGAGAAAATGGAGCTGTGCAAGCTGCCACCAGTTGAGCACCAACAAGGGTGAACGGTGTGCATTTTAAGGTTATTATGATAATGCAATTCTAATCCCTGGAAAATTCCCTTCTCAAGGGATTATTATTGGCATTGCTGTCCAGCTCGCATGCACCTTTGCATTAATTGCATTATCATATAACCTTAAAATACAGGCCGTTCACCCTTGTTGGGGGGATAAACTGGTGGCAGCTGATAAAAACCTTTTGCTCTACTGCCGTGTATTGTGTGCGTGCCGTGTATTGTGTGCGTGTTCGCCACGCACAGCGAACACGACCTTTGGTCCAGGCAACGGCGCGCGGGCTGATGCAACCGGAGACGCCGGCGGTGGAGAGCGGGCCGCGGAGAAGAACGTGACGCCTGCGTGAAAGACCAGACTGGGCGCGGTCGCAGACCGAGGAAGACGTTGTCAACCGAATGTAATCTACCAGTTAAATAAATATTATATCCTGCATTACCCTAAAATTACCGGTACATCACAATGGCGACGAGGATGGGATCCATGCAACAAAGATGGATATAAACAACTGAGCGACATCGGAACAAAGGAGACAGCGGTAACGTGAGTGACGCCCCATCTCAAACCTAAAGAATGCCTCGCATCGGGAAAATTGAAGAGTTCGATCAGAAATCGGAATCATGGTCTTCGTACATCGAAAGGATCGAAGTGTTCTTCTCTGCGAACGACATTCCGGAATCAAAGCGAGCCGATGTTCTTCTCTCTATCGTCGGACGAGAAATGTACGGACTGATACGAAACTTGGCAGCACCTGCTAAACCAAGCACCAAGACGTACGTACAGATCGTTCAACTAGTGCAGAACCACATCGACCCGACGCCCAATGAAACGGTTGAACGCTACAAATTCCATCACCGGAAGCAGCTGGAATCCGAAACCATCGCAGACTACGTAGCTGCGCTCAAACAGCTTTCACTGCAATGCAACTTCGGTGTTTCCCTCAACGACCGACTTCGAGACAAGCACATTGACGGCATTAAGGACGGAAACATTCTCGAAAAGCTGCTGGCTGAACCGACGCTGACATTCAAGGCAGCGGTGGATCTTGCCACTTCGATGGAGGTAGCCATGAAGGATGCGACGAGGAAATAAGGAGCGAGACCGAGACCCAACAAGATGTCAATCGCTTGATGCAAGGGCGGAAACACAAGATGTCACTTCCGAAAAAGGCAAGCGAGGGTAAAGGAAAATCTCGCACAAGCAGGATCCCATGTCACCGCTGCGGCAAAACCAATCACGACCCTGAAAACTGCTTTGCAAGGAACAAGACTTGTAAATTATGCGGAAGAACAGGACACTTCCAATTGGTCTGCCGCGACAGGAAACGAGATCCACAAGACTCAAGAACAAAGGACAAGCCAAACTTCACCAACCATGTCACTACACAGAACTCGGGAGATGAAACTCCATTTTATTTCATCGACTCAAGCTACCTGAAACCCATCACAGTGACTGTGGAGATTTGCAACAAACATCTTCAGATGGAGATTGACACAGGCTCACCCGTGACTGTGATCAACCTGGAGACGTTTCAAGAAATTCTTCCAGACATCCAGTTGAAACCTTCGAGAATAACGCTGAAGCCGTACACCGGCAAGCCCATCGTTCCAGAGGGAATGGTTCAAGTGGAGATGCGGTACAACGGGCAAGTCAAGCGTCATGAAATCCAAGTGGTGAAGAATGGGGGACCTCCCATACTGGGAAGGGCATGGCTTCAGGATTTTCAAGTGAACTGAAAGGAAGTGCACAACGTGCGTGCAGAAACCTTAACTCTCGCAGGTGTGCTACAGAAACACAGTTCCATCTATGAAGGTCCAGGAGAACTGAAGGACTACGCCTTGAAACTCTGCGTGAATGATGATGCTCAACCAAAGTTTCTCAGACCAAGGTCAGTTCCCTACGCCCTCCGACAAAAGATCGAAGAGGAGCTGGATCGTCTTGAGAAAGAGCACATAATCCCTCCTGTGATGAGGAGTGAGTGGGCGACTCCAATCGTTCCAGTGATGAAGGCAAACGGACAAGTGCGCATATGCGGGGATTACAAGGTTACACTCAACCCAGCCTTGAAGCCAGATAGGTACCTACTACCGAACACTGAAGATCTCTTTGAGAAGATTGCCCACGGGGAGAAGTTCACCAAGCTGGATTGCAAACAAGCCTACTTCCAGATCCCCTTAGCGGAAGAATCAAGAGGCCTCTCTGTGATCAACACTCACAAAGGGCTCTATCAGGTGCACAGAGTGCCATTTGGAATAACCCCAGCATCAGTTATCTTCCAACGCGTCATCGAAGAACTCGTTGGAAATTTGCCGTACACAGGTGCATTTCAGGATGACATCGTGGTAACTGGCAAGAACGATCAACATCACCTGCGGAACCTGGACATCGTACTGCGAAAACTCAAGAAAAGTGGCCTTCGCTTGGGAAAGAAAAATGCTGCTTTGTGCAGGACTCCATAGAGTACCAGGACATGCTGTAGACAAACAAGGGATCCACCCAAATCCCAAGAAGGTGGATGCGATTCTACAAGCGAAGACGCCCAAAGACCGAAAAGAACTCAGAGCATTTCTGGGACTCCTGAACTACTACGGGAAGTTCATCAGCAACGCAGCCGACATCCTATATCCGCTACATGAACTGCTGCGGAAAGATAAAAGGTAGGAGTGGTCGAGATCATGCCAAAGAGCCTTCAACGAAGCTAAGAAGCAACTCACCAAGCATAGTCTGCTAGTGCACTATGACCCTGCACTTCCTCTGGAACTGCACTGTGACGCATCGAGCCATGGCATTGGTGCAGTACTTCAACACGTACTACCCAACAAGCAACGGAGGCCGATCGCCTTCTTGTCAAGAACGCTTTCTAAAGGTGAGCGAAACTACTCTCAGATTGACAAAGAAGCACTGAGTCTAGTTGAGGGCGTAAAGAAATTTCACCAGTATTTGTTTGGACGCCACTTCACGCTATGGACGGACCACAAACCCCTGGTATCGATTTTCAATCCCGGTAAGGGAATCCCAGGCACGGTTGCCGCAAGAATGCAGCGATGGGCAATCATCTTGTCAGGGTACGACTTCGACATAAAGTATGTGTCGACCGATAAGAACGTAGTCGCAGACACGCTGTTCGAGACTCCCATTGACTGACAAGGGCGCTACAAAATCAGAACACTGCAAGAATGGACGAAATCAAATGTCTCCATCTGGAAAAGTTTCAAGCACTTCCACTGACACATAAGCAGATCAGCAGAGAGACACGAAAGGACACCGTGTTGTCTAAAGTTTTAAGGCTTACCATGGATGGATGGCCGGAACAAGTGAATTCCGAAGACCTCAAGCCTTACTTCCATCGCAGAACAGAACTAACCGTGGAGCTCGACTGCTTAATGTGGGGAACACGCGTCATCGTACCCTCGAGGTACCAAAAACACGTTTTGGACGACTTGCATCAAGGTCATGCGGGAATGACAAAGATGAAGGGACTGACACGACACTACGTGTGGTGGCCGCTTTTGAATCATGACATCGAAACAATGGTCCGAAGTTGTCGACCGTGCCAGGAAGTGAGCAACGAGGCACCTAAAGTTCCTATACACCCATGGGAATACCCAAAAAAGAAATGGCAACGCCTGCATGCAGACTTCGCAGGACCCTTTCAAGGAAGGAAATTCTTGCTGATCATTGATGCATATTCAAAATGGCCCGAGGTATTGCCCATGACCTCGACGACTTCGGCAGCCACCATAAGAGTGTTTCTGACTCTCTTTGCAAGATATGGACTGCCAGAAAGGATTGTGACAGACAATGGCCCGCAATTCCGATCAAGCGAATTCTGGGATTTCATGCCAAGAAACGGAGTGCAACAGTCATTCTCACGCCCGAACCATCCCGCAACGAACGGTGCGGCAGAAAACTTCGTGGGAACATTCAAGAAGTCTGTCAGCGCAAGCCTGAAGTCGGGGCTGACTATGGAAGAGGCATGCCATAACTTCTTGGTGGCATACCGGACAACCCCGCACACGACAACTGGCTCAACACCTGCCAAAATGATGACAGGAGACGAATTTCGCACAAGGTTCGATCTTCTTAGACCATCAATAACGGATGTCGTGCGATCAAAACAGGCGAAGCAGCACGCCTCGCGCAACTCTAAAGAACGACACCTACATCAGAACGACCAGGTCTGGGCAAGAGACTACAGGAATGGCAAGAAATGGTCGAAAGGAGTCGTCGTACGAGTTCTAGAAAACCGAACATATGAGATTCGCACGAACGACGGAAATACCTGAAAACGGCACATTGAACAGCTGAGACATGTACCCAAGGAGGAAGAGGGAATATCTCCGAATCAAGACGATAGCCTCAAGGGCGCAATAACATCGAAAAAGTTCGCCCCTTCCCGCGGCATCAGCCAGCGAAACGGTTCACCGTCTCCGATTTCCAGTGACGACTTTCCAACAACAATTCAAGACGGTCAGAACGATCCTGCAACGCCGGAGGCAAGCACTCCAAGCTCGCCAGCCAGTCCGCTTAATGGCACACGTGGCCAGAGCACGGAGGGCAGCCCTCCTCTTCTCAGAAGATCAACACGGACGCGGCAGCCACCAACGCGGCTGGGCCAGTGAAACGTGAAGTTCTTTTTAAGGGGGAGATATTGCCGTGTATTGTGTGCGTGCCGTGTATTGTGTGCGTGTTCGCCACGCACAGCGAACACGACCTTTGGTCCAGGCAACGGCGCGCGGGCTGATGCAACCGGAGACGCCGGCGGTGGAGAGCGGACCGAGGGGAAGAACGTGACGCCTGCGTGAAAGACCACACTGGGCGCGGTCGCAGACCGAAGAAGACGTTGTCAACCGAATGTAATCTACCAGTTAAATAAATATATATCCTGCATTACCCTAAAATTACCGGTGCATCACATCTACTGACGTCTAACTCCTGGTTAGCTCAGTTGGTAGATAGCTTCACTGGAAATGAAGCTGTTCCTGGTTCGATACAAATACCAGGCATAATTTGGCAGTCGCGCGCCAGTCACCTAGTTGTGTTTAGACAGTTGTGTTTGTCCTTTGTCCTTCTTGCTCCCTTCTCCAGGGATTGATACTGTAACTCATTTCTTGGCGGCCTTCTTGGGTGTCGCTTTCTACGCCTTGGGATTCTTGAGCGTCTTTATCTTCTCCAGCGACTTGGGCTTTCCTGCAACCTTAGGCTAATCGATTGCTGCTTTCTTTACCAATGCTTTGATCGCTCTGGTCGGCCACGTCCTTCTATGCATGGGACTTGGCTGCCTTGGGCTTGGCCGCTGCATCGTTGGGCTTCGCAGACGCCGGCTTCTTTGGTACTCGCTAAGTCACCTTCTTGGCGGCAGCGCCAGCGGCAACATTGTCAGCAATCCGGATGGACCCAGAGGCGCCCGTGCCCTTGGAGAGCTTTCAGGAGTCCGAACGAAACGGCAAGCTTGAGGGCCAACTTCAGAAGCGTATTTACCACCCTCGTCTCATTGCTGACGTTGAAGTGGGCGCAGGTGTATCAGTGGATTGCCCGGTGCAAATAACCGCGGCAAGGCGAAAGGAGAGGGACATAGCACTCGCGCAGCTGGGGCCACCACCAAAAATGACATTCGAGGCCTGGCCGGCACCAACAGGCCCCACAGACGTCAAGAGGCGGGTCTTCAACTCACTTTTGGCTTACGTGAGGACGGCCGGTCTGGCCGGCCTTCTGTAAGCCCTCTCCCTCCCGCCCTCGCACTCCCTCTCCCATTCCTGCATCCTCATACCCTTCTCCTTCACGACAAGGCATAAAACCGGTCGCGTCGCACCCCTTCTAGATATGAATAAAACGTATCCAACAACAACAACCGCATTCTAGGATGAATGCTTCCTTCATCAAGTTGTTCTACGCAAAGTTCCCCTCCCCACTTGGTCTCAGTCTTTTTCTGGGATTAATCCATGGTTTGTCTTGAGCTGGGTGCGTCGCAAGATCGTCTTCAGCTTGGTTGGCGTGGTTCAAATCGCGCCGCCGCACACCCCTTTTAATGTTACGCCGTCTTCTCGGAGATTTGTAAATACTGCAAAGTTGAGTGTGCAAAAAACCTCATCGAGCTGACAAGTCTATAATACATACAAAGATTTTTTTTTCACCTATATCTATATCGTTAAAGAAACACATATGTCGCGCTTTTGGCAGTTCCGCTATATTGAAGAGTTTTCAAGACTCTAGGGAGAGGCGCAGCATTTCTTTGTTAAATGTGTCTATGCCATGGTAGGCGGAGTGGGAGGTCTAACCCCCTGAGTCCGCATGCGGGGGTAATTCACTCACGTTGTCATGGTTCCGTTAGTGTTCCAAGCCGACGCTCGATGTCCACATTATCAGTTGACAGCATGGTGAAAAACGTACCCAAATGCGCATGGATCGTGTAAGATCTAAACAGACGGTGCAGCACCGCCAGCCTTTGTCGCCTTCAAGCAAAGGTGTAGAAAGCGTGCTTGTGCTTGATGAGGATGGCAGAGGGGGTAGCGGAGCACATTCAACATGAGACAGAACATTGAAAATCCGCACCCAAACAAGAAAGCGGGCCCTGTCACGCGCCACACTATACCGCTGAACCCGAAAGGCTCCCTGCGCTCCGCGCCATTGATCTCTACTGTAGTAGGCTGAATCGCGGATCGAGGCTTGTCTCGCAAGGGTCGAGTCGCACCACTGGAAGCCATCACTTGACACCAGCTAATGCATAGGACTTTAAGGGTGTCATTTCCCGCTTCTAAGCTGTTGTTCGCACTAAAACGTTTTGTCTGCTGCTCAGAAAGTCAACCAAATAGCTTGTACACAAACATTAAAACTGACAACCCTAACAGTTTTTATAAATTAATGTTTTGCTATCGAGAGTGACTCCGCTGACCTAGAGTTACCGTGGAGTCTGTGGCGGATTCGATGAGTTGGGTTTAGCAGACGACAAGCTTGAAGGCTTTGATACGCGGGATTCGCTCACTCCCGGAACGTCGCTGCCAACATTGCACATTTTCGACATTCATCAACTTCCGGGCTTCCTCGAGGGTGGTGTTACTGGCGGCAAGTTCCTTTGTTTACTCCACTATGCGAGCAGGCTTGCTAGCTCAACCGTGGGTGCTCCGACACGTTTGACTTTCTTAATCGGCGTTCGAACGCCGTAAAATCAAACCACGTCATGCAGATCAATTACGATGACGACCTGAAGTGCATTACCGGCGTAGTGCAGGCCAGCATGAGAAACAAATCGTACGTCGTCGAGGTAAGTCGTTTGTTTATTATTACTATTGAGGTTGTCAGGTTATTAAAGAATTGCATGTATATCGCGATTTCGCAGTATTTTGCTTTTTTTTCCCCTTGGGTATATCAAATTCTATGAATGTGCTCTTTTGGTGAAGATCTCCATCGAACCCGCGATGCGAGTACAATCTGTAATAAACTCACATTATATTTTTATCCAGTTCTTTCGCCCTTCGGGGTCTTGCGGAAATCTGAAGAAACTGCTAGAATCTTTTTCCACGCGATAATTACAACCAGGTACAAAGCACCCTCCCATAGCGCGAGTCCGCACACAAAATTTGGAATCTCAACCGAACGCCTGAAGTGCTTTTCTCACGGGTGCAATGCAATCTTTGAGCAGACGATCATCTCGATCGACGCCTGGACTTTCGATAAACCATATCTTGCATCGCACCCCACTATGAATCCTTTTGAGTGTTTGAAACTCATTATATTTCAAACAAAGGCAATATCAGAATATCGTCTTTATTCACACGATTCAGACGCCGGCACCGCCTTGGCCGGCGGGCGTGCGGCAGACGGCATACTTCTTGCATTCGTCGTCTGCTGCAGGCATCTTGAGGACCGGAAGTTGCAGTCGTAAATATTTCAGAAACAAGCGATTACACGGCACACTTCTGTCGAAACATGTATGACTTTAAAGCTTTCTATATCTGTGATTTTTAGAAGGTTAAATCCTACTCCTGATTTTTGAACGGTCAGGTTTTCGTAGCGAAACCTAGCCACATGTATTTGTCCATAACAACGACCTTAGCAACGGTTTGTTTGGACCCATGACGTCACACTTACGGAGTCAATGTCAAATAATGGCCGCCGCTGGTGCCATCGATGGGCTCCCGATCCGCGATCCATCCAACTGGAATAAACATCAGTGCTCCGCCTCCAATATGCAATCGTGTACGCTGCCATGTTGAAATTAGATCCCTAGTTGAAGTAAGCCAAGCATAAGTTTAGCAAACAATTGCAGTTGACGCATTTGTATTTATTGTGATACTAATTACTATAAATGAACATTAAAACATTACTGTCAAACTATCTTGCAGTGTATGGTGGCATCTAACCTCTCAAACACCCACGTTCAATGGAGCACGCACAAGGCATCATCATCGCCATCGCGCAATCCGTGAAATTTATGTTTCAAAAAAGAAGGTTATAAACGAAAGAACGTTTCCTGATCGGACTGTCATATCGTCAAAACCTTCTTTCCGACCACCCCACGAGCCAGCGTGGGTTTGAGCTAAAGCTGGTAAGTGCTTGTCTCCTCGTTTTCCTCTTTAAATCATCTTATTATTCGTCTTAAAGGGCAACTCCGCTCAATTCCGAAAAATTTGAGGCTTACATGTGATTCCATTTCACAAAGCACTACTAAACAGCTCTACGTCTTCGAATTCGCGAAATGTGAAATATTATTTGTGTAATCTTAATTTAAACATCAGCTGATACCGAAACCGAAACTTCCGGTTGCGTCAGGCAACATTGGCCTCGTGTTGTCAGAGTCATGGCCACGTCACGTCGAACCACGTGGTCTTGTGACGTTCGTGGGAGTGAGGAACAGGACACGCGGTGCGGGCAGGTCGCTTTGGATGGCGTGGACGGTGATGGCCCGGGGAGAGGGGGAAGGGGAGAACACGAAAGATGGGAGGGGGTGCGGAGAAACCGGACATGCGATAAGCGCGCAGAGCACCGCAAACTAGCGCATCCGCGTTACGGTGATCACGTGGACGCCTATGTATTGTACACGTTCGAGTGAAATGCATCATGAACTGTCAATCTTTGTTCAATTGCAGCTCTTGCGAAGTAAAGACAAACAAAACGCGAGAACTGACGTAGTCATAGCCTCTGTGCGTTAGCGGTCTGCCTGCTGTCAAAGGGTCAACGGTTCGAATCCGCCGGCGCCGGTCTTTTTTATTTATTATCGACCCGCGGCGTGACGAGTTAGACAGCCTGACAGTCGCACAGCTAGAGTAGGCAGATACATCGGCGACATGTGCGTGACGTATCTAGAGAATGCTATTCGCATTAAAGAATGCCAGTTTGCATTAAAAAATAGGTTATAGACGAAAGAACGTTTCCAGATCGGACAGTCATATTGACATAGCGGTCTTTCCTACCTACGAGCCAGCGTGGGTTTGAGCGGCTGGCAAGTACTTGTCTCCTCGTAATCATCATAAAATGAAGCGGAGTTGTCCGTCTTAAATGACGCGCTTTCTTTACTGGCATGCGGTGGTATTAAGGGTTTAAGCAGAAGCTGACTGCCTCCTATGTCGTGCACGTGCTCCGTGCCTAGGTTTGCGTAGGCTGTAGAAAGAATGCTGCCGGATCGAACTGTGAGGTTGTTGACACGTGCTCTCCAACCTACCCAAAGTGCACGGTGTAAGATAATACTCTTCAGGTGAGGACAGCGCGCTCCTCGCGCAGTGCAGATAAAGTTCGGCGCCGGCAGATGCCTCGTCGACCCATGGGCACGGCAAAGACGGCTCGTGCCACCTCATGCTCCACACGCGCAGAGCTCCAGCGAGGTTGTCGCTCGTGCAGAAAGACCACTTTTTTCGCTCTCCCACAGTGTCGCCGTTTGGCCGCCGGCGACACTGTCAGCCGCGGGCACGGTGGCCGCGAAATAATGCAGCCTTTCGGATGCCCGTCGAACGAACACTATCTGATTCCTCGCGCCGCGCGTTCAGCCCCGCCGTGTCCTCACCTAAAGAGTATATCTTACACCGTGCCAAAGTGCCAGCGTGGATTTGAGCTCAAACTGGTGAGTGCTTCCCTCCTCGTTTTAGATGCGGAGCATCTCTTGCTCGGGGCTATGTCCCGCGGCGTCGTAGTCCGCACTCACGTGACTACACACGCGCAACTCTCCTTCCCTCTCTCCAACAGCTGCGCGTTACTCTCTCCGCTCTCTCGCTCTACCAGCTGCGTGCACTGCGCGTTCGTTCGCTTCTACTCACACCGCGCGCGCACGCGCAACTCTCCTCCTCTAGTCTCCTCTCCTTCAAGTGTGAATATAAGCAGCGGTAGCGCGCGTTCCCCCGGAGGAGTGAAAGGAGGATAGTTTTGGGCGCGCGGGTCGCAGCGCCACGCCGGGGCTTTCCAGTGGGGTGGGCTTTCCCCGCAACTCTGCGGCTGTCGTCTGCTAGCGTTTCCCGGCCGCTCGCGTCCGCTGCAGCCCAAATCCGGCCGGCCAAAAGAAATCAGTCAAGAAGGGAATATATTAATTACGATCTGCGATGCTCCGCATCACCCCATGGTTCCCCTCGGGAAGATGGTGTAATTTTTTCTCTTTAAATATTTTTCTTACTCCTCCTACATTATGCGCTTCTTTTTATTTGCATGCGGTGTGTATCAAACATTTTGACAGTAGGTGATTTTTTCTTTTCTCTTGCTCGTGCTCTGTGTATTGGTTTGAGTAAATTCTAGAAAGAACGCTGCCAGATTGTCAAGTTGACAACATGTGCTTTCCAACCTACCCAATGAGCCAGCGTGGATTTGAGTTTAAACTGGTGAGTGCTCGCATTTTAGTTTTCCTGTTAAATACATCTTATTTCTCCTGCATAATGCGCTTTTTTATTTGCAAGCGGTGCGTACAAAGCGTTTGGCAGAAAGTGACTGCTTCCCGTGTCGTGCACGTGCTCCGCATTTCGCTTTGCGTAAATCCTACGGTACCCCTATCAAACGAGAACCGTTTCATACGGGCACCGTTTAAACGGGCACCGTTTCAAACGGGTATAGTCTCAAACGGGTACAGTATCAAACAAGTACCCGTATCCTATATTCACGCTTGATCAAAACATGTCGACCATTTTTCCACCCGTTTGATCCAAACGGGTCGACCAGTTTGCCAACCATTTGAATTTCTAATGCTTTTTTTTTTCAGAAGGGGAGGATCAATGTTGCCCTATGAACACCGAACAACAAAAAAATGAACCCTAACTCTGACACTTGTTTTATGATTTAGTAACAAAGATGGCAGATGACAGCCAAACTACCAGCAGTGAAGCCAATCTTTGGCACGTGTTGGGCGAAGTAGGGCCGAAATACCCAGACTCTGGCCAAGGTAGGTCTCGTTATGCTCTACCCTGGCTTCTCCTGGCTTTTTAATGCGCTAAATTTCTACACTAAACATACATTTTGACCCAGAAATTTGTTACATGGGGATCCGAATAGCTTGAGTTAGTACGGGGCTAAGATTTCAGGCAGCAGTTTGCATGTGCACATCTAGATGACGTTTTGATTGCAATGATTTTTATACGTTTCGATGTACTAAAAGTATGGGTTTAATATCTTCTGATGAGAGCTTGCGTGCATCTTGCGCAGTGCTGACACAATGGTTTTTACGGTATTCTTAGACTATTATTTAACGCACCACAGCCCGTGCCACGTAGAGCAAAATTATATACTCAGGAACCCAGGGATCCTGAGGTCAACTCTAACCTGCGCCAATTTTGATCTGGATGAGCATCGTGACAACGTGCGGTCGTGTATCACCACCGCTTGACGTACGGAGCGCGACACTGTTAGCGCGAACAAGCGATCGCCGGTTTTTTCCAGTTTTTCTCTTTGAAACCGAGGGATGTCATCCAATTTATTATTGCTACGGAAAGAGCTCATTGAGTTCTATAATGTAAGCGATAAAGGTTTGTGCTCGCTAATACTATTTACAAATGCGAAAATGAGCCGATGTCGTGTTCGCGCTAACTGTGTCGCGATATGTACGTTAGAGACCCCAGTCTAGCAGTCGTACTGCCTTGGCGTTAACTCTGATTTACAGCGTAGACACCACATGTTCACTGGAAATGGATAGCAGCCCGCTGCCTAGAAATGCACAGAGCATACTTCATTTACTTGCTGGATCTTCTCGCTGTAAATAAATATGAAAAATATAGATACTTAGGGTGACCCGATCAAAATGACGCCTCTGTCCAGTATTTTGACGAGGTCGCAATTACATTGGCGTGTATAAATTCACAATTATGTTTATTTCCACAAAGCTATGAAAGCAATAGGTAGCTGGATGACTAAGACATCGAAATAGGCAAAAGTCGTGGTCAAAAAAAAATTAAAATACAAACAAAAGAGCGGCAATCGAACCCTACCAGAGTGGCTCATAGTGGTGGCTGCGGGATCGTTTTAAGGCAAAATAATAATATAGTTTTTTAATCACCGGGAGAAATTTTATTTCCGTAAGTCACTTTCCACGGCTCAGCCGATCATTCACGGAGTGCTCTCGAGTGATCAGCTGTGAAAATCATGCCACTTTTGTAAACGAAGTCGAGGCACTGTTGCGACTGATTGTGCAGACGGCGGATATGCGTATTTGATAGAGAGATTCCGGTTAGCAATTCGATTGAAGCCATTCCAGCTTCATTTAAAATTCTTTCCATTCTCCAATCATCCAGCGGCAATGTTTCTGTAAAAGTCGGCTTCCGTTGAAGCAGGCAGTAAAGAGACAGGAAATTTACTCTGCACTGCCGTTTGACGAGGCTCTAGTTTGCTTGCTCTCGTCAACAAGCGAAACTCACAGCCCATTAATTCTAAAGAACAGCAATACAGGTGTGCACATACCACAAAATTGCGAGGGTCGCGCCAGCGGCCGATAAGAATGAACCTGCAGATAAGTGTGTCATGAGGAGAAGCAGCGATAATATTCTCACCGAGGAAGTACCACCAAGTTCCGCCAGAATGTTTTGCAGGCTCACAAAAACACGCGCTCGCCTGTTCGCATTTCTTTTGACAAAAAAGTCGGGTTCACACATTTGCACCGGTTGCGTTCGCCACCAACTAAAACGACCGTAACAACAAAAACGACGGAACAACCGTGACTCATGGGTTGCTTTGCTAAGCTACCCAATGGACCTTTTGTAGAAATACGCGGTGCGCATGCGCGGAGTATTTGATACGCCTGGGTTCGAGAGTATCTAGTTCCAAACAATCCGCCATCTTGCATTTCTCGCCTTTGGCCGCCTCGGAAGAAGAAGAAGAAAATAAGACCATCGAGAGTCGAGACTCAAGTTTTGATGTTGCGAACAAGGTGAACACGAGTCATCGTACTGACGACGCCCGTTCTAGATTATGACGTGCACCGCAATCATGCCGGTGAACTGTGTACCCTTCGGCTGTCGGAACTATTATCGCCCGGGTTGTGGAACTAGCTTTTTTCGCTTTCCGTGTGGTAAGCTTCATCCCGTTAAGCGGGCAGCCTGGATTCGTGCAGTCAGGTGAGTTGACAAGTCCGACCCCTCGAAGAACCAAAAGAAAACGAACCGGTAGCACACAAGAAGCCTAACGTGTACGTTGTTTTCTCTACAAATACTCTCCAACCCAGTGCGCCTCAGATTCACCCATCGCCCCATAGGTGGCAGCACATATTCGCCAAAAAGGTCCATTGCATCGATTGCCATGCTGTGTACGCCAAACACTTGCCTCGATGACTTTGTCGTTACGGTCGTTTCGGTTGCATTCGAACGCAACCAGCGCCGATGTGTTAACCAACCTTGAGGCTCATTCACACTGCCCCATTTTTTTACGTTAAGTTACGTCACGAAATATTACGCTGAAGTCACCGGGGACCTCTGTGCTTCATACTTAGCGGGCCTACCAGTTCATAGGAGAAAGAATAACGCACGACATTCGAGACACAAATGTTTCGGTGACTTATACGTAACGTGACTTAACGTAAGCGAGGGGGGCAGTGTGAATGAGCCTTTCAAAGGGAACGGAATCGAAATGACCTGAGCGCGAGCTCCTGTCCATCGCCGCAACGTCGACCAGTGAGAGGCGCAATGCGTATCGCGCTCGTGACGTAAATAGTTCATGGACGGTCAAGGATACTGTAGCGCACATGAAGGAACCCTAGGATACTGTAGTTGCGGGCCTTGCTTCTTGGTGGCTTCAACGCGCGAGAATTTCGCCTACCGTTTCAGTTTGGGTCCAGACGCGATGCTCCGCAGCGTGTGGCCCGACAGTGCTTGCAATGCACGAGCGTCGTGCTTGCAGGCGCTGACCCGGAGCTGGAGCATCGGTCTGACGCCTGAGAAGATGCATGTGCAGTCTCAAAGCCAGGAGCACGGCGCTAGTTCGCGCTTGTAGCTTTGGCTGCAGTTTCAGCTCATGGATGAACGGAGCACAGTAAACGCGTTAGCGTTCTTTGACAAGTCACGTCATAGTCTCCCATTAGAGAGTTTTAGTAGACCGGTTTCGCTTTCTCTCTCCGATCTATGGAAAGCGGAGTCGCCATCGCGCATGCGCGAACCGCTCTGGGATTTGAGCGTGAAGCGTCAGCTCCGCATTCCTCGCCGTTTTAGGAAGCGCGTTCCACTCTCAGTAAAGCTTCAGTAGATGGTGTTTTTCTGGAAGGGAATTCGAAATGGGTGCTCGCCACTTGAAAGCATGCTTGGGAGCGCGCCTGATCGTTATGGACCTCGATCCACTAAGATGGCTGCGCAGGCTTTGTTTGAAACGGCGCCCTCAAGAAAACGTTTCATGGTGGTCGAAAACCTCTGGCTGCTTCGGGAAATCGCTGCCGCAATCTTTTCATGGTCCCTCAACGGTGGGAAAAGGTGCTGCCTTGTCTTAGCCAGCGGGCTCGATTTTTTTTATGTGAGCAGTCGGCAAACGGACAGATAGTTAGTTAAGTTACCTAAGGCAGCAAGACACTGCAAATTAGCGAAAGTGAGTGCTTCATTTATAACTCTACTTTTTTTGTTTTCCCAGTGAAATGAGGTTTTTCTTCTTCGTATGCTACCAGTTTGTGATAGGGTACCTCGGCGCTTATGCACACTGCGTGACACCATTAGCGGGATCCATCAATATCCTCTTTTTATTTTTCAACTTAAATTCGAGGGGCTAGCTGCCATCAGCCTATTGGTTGGAATAAAGCACTCGTTTGGTGCACTAATCAGAGCGACAAAATTTCAGCTCTCTCAATAGCTGTCAAAGAAATAAACTGCAAATAAAATTGATTTCATTGTTTTGTATTAACAGTGGAGCGCAGTGTACGGATCTGCCTTGGGGGATGACATGAAACCATTTTTCTTGGCTAAACTTCTTTTCATTTCTATTGTGTGTTTATGAAATTGCGTCTTTCGGCTCGAGCTCCTGCCTAGTTTCAGCCTCACTTGTGCTACAGTGTTTTCTTGCAATAGAAGGCCACGCAGCAAAGACTACTTTTATAATGCTCAAATCAACAGTAAGACTGTAATTTGATTATATGCAATACTCACACGCATATCTGAGAAGTAAAATGGCAGTCGTTAGTAAATGTTGTTTTATTAAAAATTCCTAGGTGTCTTTCAGCCCAGTTGCACAAGTGCTTCGCTCAGTACAAAAGCTTGGATATGATTCACTGTGATCAGTTTACGCATTATAATATTAAACACAAAAAAAAATGAAACATGTTAGACCCCCTGCATCATGCCCATCGTCTTCGTAGGGTTCGTCCCGCTGGAAAATTATGCCATCTGCACACATAACTGCCTGGAACTTCACGACGAGCACCCTCTTGTGACCGGAAAATTATGGCTTCCGATTTTTTCATGGACGGCATATGGGCGTGCTGTGCGGTCAAGGAAACCCCAACAGTTGTCCAGGTGTGCTCCCTTGTATTTCACGGCCTAATAAAAAGAACAAAAAAAAATGAAAGCCGTTTGCAACTTCCTGTAACGACAAATTAGAGCCCCGCTCTTGAGGAGGAGGATGGAAAGGTACTGAGGGGTAGGGGGGGGAAGGTACTGAGGGGAAGGTATCCCCCTTGTCCCTCCTCCTCACCTCCTCATGCTGGCTGCTATTCTAATAATAATAATAATAATAATAATGTTTATTTTTCCATCAAACAAATGATGGAGGGAGACAGAGGAAAAAAGCTGCAACATGCAGCTTGACGAGTCCCCGGCCCCCCTCTCACACAAAGAGCAGTGGCACAAGAAAAAATCAAAAAGACGCAATGACATTGAAAAATTAATCAGGCGGCGATATTAACGTTTTTCTTAGTAACATAATGCATACATTGAGAGGTCTATGTAACTACATATTTATGTAATACATGATACATAGCATAGATACATTGAGAGGAAACATACACAGAAAACGTCATACATTTATACATGTATGCTTCCACCCTCCGAGCGGCGTCGCCATCGTTTCACGAGGGTCACGTGACCTCACGGGGGTCATGTGACGTCACCGGGATCACGTGACCTCACGGGGGTCATGTGACCCTGTGTGGTCACGTGACGATGACGTCATCACGATGACGTCATCGGTGATGTCACCAGTAATGTCAAGGGCGAGCCGACGTTGAAGAAGGTACGTTTGAACTACGAGAGTGTCAGCAAGAGCCACGTAAACACCTGTTCGCACTTGGAGTGGACACGCGCGTCTGATCAAAGTGCTGTATTCGCGCTTTTGGACCGCGCCTTGGTAAGCGCTTCGGGACCGATCTTTTACGATTGCAACTCGATACTGACGTGACACTCGGCAAACAAAGGTTAGACCGGCATCGCGTAGCTACCACCAAGTGTTATAGCTCGACAGTGACGTACCGTCGCGTCAGAATAAAAATGGCATACTTATAACAAAGTGTGCGTACCATATAATGCGAAAGTAATTCATACGGCGTTTATTTGAGCGCTATATCACACAAAACAATGAGATAGAATCGATGAGAGTCTCTCTTCGACGACAGCCTTCGTCACCACTGCCTCGGAAAACAAGGAGAAGACAAGTGAAGAGATTGACCTCTTAATCTAAAATTGGGGTCAGCGATCAAACTATAAATACGGAAAGGGTCCACAAGGGTCGCGCGGGCATATTCCATTCAGCAAGCTAGCCGGTCGTGGGCACACAGACGGTCTTGGGAAAGGACCGTCATAGCCTCGTCCCACTAGAGGGCCAAACACCGATTGTTGTCCGGTGACACCACAAAGTTTCTTGTCGCTGATGCTGTTTCACCGCAACGACCAGCAGCCGTGACAAACACCGACAATCGACGACGGACGAATTCTTGTTTGTCGTTGGACTTGAAACGCAGTAAGCAGTCCCACCGAGGAACATCTATTGGAGACAAACTTATCCTCCTCGCCCTCTTGTTCCTTCTGTTGGCCCTGTTCCCACCCTTCTCCCTTTCTCCCGTTCCTCTCGTGGCTCGCTCCGCTGCTTGACCGTCCTTGGCCGCCACTCATCTTTCCTGCAGTTGCGGTCCCTCGATTGCTCGTGGGAGTCGCGGGCGCGGCTTGCTTGCTGGCGATCGTGTTGTGAAAGGGAATTTGTTGTGGCTGCTTTTGCTCGCGAAAACTTGGTGCCCAAGGTGGTGCTTCAAGACGCCGAGGACTCCGGTTCTGCATCAGGATGGATACACCCATGTTCGAGGACTGACCAAAGTAAGATTGCTCACCACGAAGTAGGACACGACGTTCCGCGGCAAGCCATTCCGGCAGACGAGAGACTTGCCATCACGTTTTGCGATATCGGGATGCCGTATTGTCAACCAAAAAAACCTGCCCTCGATCATTCGGATAAAAAGTTATAAGCATCCTCAAAATTAGCGTGAAATTCTGTGGCGCGCACCTAGAATGACTCGAAAAACGCCAAAAAAGCAACGATTCGGGAATTCTAGTTCGCAAAAAGTTTGGTGTCCATTGTCACGACTGTCTCCGGAAAGTCGCCAACGGCAAATGAAGACAGGCGGAAGCTTTAGTCAAGAAATAAAGTAATCGCCTCCACTTTCACCGTGTTTGTTGGCGCGTTTTACGCTCAAGGAGCAAAACAAAAAAACTGCGTCGCCAGACTCTGTTTTTCTGTGTATTTTGAAGTGTTGTGTCGACAACTCCTGTCATTAGGAGACAAGTTTGCTTGTCCCCATGTTCTGCGTCGTCCCCGCCAAGTGGCACGGCTGACTCCGACAAACAGGCTGTCTGTCGGTGTCGTCTTTCTCGTCTTGTCGTGTGTCGCTGTCGTTTGTTGCTGTTTGTCGCTCTAGTGGGACGCGGCTATCAGAGCAACGCTGTGTCGGAGCAGGTTGGTGCGCCTGCGAGGCCTATATTCTGCCGAGCTCATCCTTGGCGGTTGCTCGGTCGTTGAGATCGTTCCCGTTGTAGATTTTCTCGGGTGTTTGTGCATCCATCGCTCATGATCGCCGTGGTCGGTGTCAAGTAGTTCTTTCTTTTTTTTTGCTGCTTGAAACCGGGACGCGCGAGAAAAGAACGTATACAAAAATAAATATCCGCTGGTCGTCGCGACCAAGTAACTTAGCGACGCTGCCGGCCATGTTGGTTTGATCGTAAAAAGTGCGTAATACGGCTCTGCAGCTATCGTAGGATTCCGTCGTAACCTACGCAAAAGTTGCGATAATTTCGTTTCTCGAACACGAATTTGTTCGTACGTTTTTTCGTGCGCACATTTTTGGCGTAAGATCTTTTCGTGAATCTGACCTCTGTTCAACTTGGCGCGCTTGCCACTATTGCCGCTTGGACAGATGGCGACTATTGCGAAATCGGACCATGTGCGTGTGGAAAGGAGCAAACGGCGCCTGAGGCCGCTTCTCTTTTTTAAGAGGCAAAAGTACGCGGACAAACTATTTTTTCTAGTTGCGCGGATAACACTCCGGAGCCCGGCCCGCGTCCCGGCGGCGGCGACTGGAGGGTAGGGGCAAGGGAAAAAGGGAATGGCTCGCCACAATCATACCTGCAAGCAAGTAGAGCCCTGGATATCCGCGGATTATCCGCGGATATCCGCAGATATCCTAAGTAAACTTGCGGATGCGGATAAAAATTAGACGGATTTTGGCGGATTGCGGATCGGATGCCGATGTCAGGGGCTGCGGACGCAGATATCCGCGGATTCGGATCTAAATTTTTGCCCGGTGGCATTCAGTCCGTAGACTGACGTTTCATCTACAGATCGTTTCGTCGATATGCGATGTTTGATCGAAAATTTTCCCGTGTTCGTTTCATGAAATAACGTGAGACGTTTCGTCGCACACAGCCCTGCTATTTTCGTAACAAACCTTTTTGCGTCTCGCCTGGATTACAAGGGGCAGGGGGACATGGTTCGGTTAAGCACGCCTTAGTGAATCGCGCGTTAGCTTTTAGCGGCTTAGTGAAGAAATACGTTGTCGACTAAACGTCGCAGGGGCATGTGCCCAGAAAACGTACAGCGTCGGCGAACCGTGTGCCCATGAAATTATGTCCGTGAAAAGTTGTCCACGAAACGTATTTCCACAAAACGCGTTTCGAATAAACGATAGGTATCCTAAGAAAAATATCATGCTTACTGAAGATCGCTTTAGTTAGTGCATTTCATCCCGTCAAAAATGCTATCTATAGAAAAATTAAAAGTAAAGAATGCCGGGCATCAATCGTCCCGAGAAAGCTGGTTCTTTTTCCAGGGAAGGAGCAGAAAACTTTCTCGGGCAAAAAAAAAACCTCAAACGAACAAGTCACAAGAAAGAAGAAGAAACCTCCCCTCTCCGCAGAGAGTGGTGTGGTCATGATACCAAAACAAAAGAAGTGCTTCGACAGCGAGCACGACCCTGTTGCGCCACGGTTTGCAAAGTTTCAGAATCAGCGGCGCACGCACATAGGCAGCCCGTAACTTGCCTGTTTCTTTTTTGTGTGCCTAGAGTTCTAGCCAAGAAAGTCTGGTAGTTCATATTCGCGCGGCTACGACGCCAGGGCGCCAGCAATGCCAGCGGCTGCCGCGCGCAACCTCCGTAACCCGCCCAAGCAAAAAAAAAAATTGTTTTAATATAGACATTTGGGCGCTTGCAGGCCGCGATCTTTCTCGAACAACACGTCAGTCGATCCGATCAGGCCTTGGACTCTGACTTAGCGGCGCATCTGCCCGCTGGCTGACATGAAACGCCGTGAGACTCGAGGCGGCCGCACACGCTCGGTAGCATCACAGAAAGGATTTTGTCTTCCTACAACTGCTTCTCCTCCTCTCTTTCCGAACTTTTTTTATTTTTTTTTAGGCGTTTAGATTTCAGGGAGAGTTACGGGGTCAAAGGTGAAAGTTTCTGATCCTGCGTGCGGCAGGAAGAACGCGGTCGGCGTGATTTCCGCGGATTTCACTAGTCTAAATGTAATCGTAATATCTTGTGGTTAGCACGAACATCGACATAGTTCCACATTTTGCGGACGCCGTTCGGATACGGATACAAACTATGCGGATGCTGATCGGATACGGATACAATAATGTAAAAAGTTTGCGGATGCGGTTCGGATGCGGATACAAAGTCTGCGGATGCGGATCGGATGCGGATAGTCAAACTGTTATCCGCACAGGGCTCTAGCTATAAGTAACTGAAATCTTGTAATATATTACTTGTCTGAAAATTAAATTTGTAAAGTAATTCCGTTACTTGTTTCAGTACCAAATTACTCTAAAACGCTCGTTTCTTTTCTCTGCACAATTCGTGAATTCAAATATAGCGTTTCGAAAGTTTGTACAATATTGTAATATCCGTGACTAAATCATAATAAGATGCTTCCGTGAACCAATACTGAGAAGTAAGCGTATCCCAATGTGTCAAATGCCTGATTCAATTCATTAATATCATAGCAAAAACCAACATCACACAAGAAATCGCATGGGTAAGCAATAACTGTTCGTCACCTCAATGAAACCGCTAACGAATGGCTTTTTGTCTTTGGAATAAGCATCTAGTTCTACAGAGATATAACTTCCTGAGAGACACATATCGAAATGCCGTACTTCTATACCTACGACATTCTTTGGAAAAACTAGCCATGTGAAAAATCGAAAAAAATAAGGCTTCATACAACAAACACATTTTCCCTCGAGAACAGAGTTGCAGATTACAGAGTTTTTGTCGAATGAAACAAATTGTGGCAAGCAGAACACGAACTCATAACAAATTATGAGGGTATATCGGCCGCTTTGAAATTTACAAATGTCTGCAGCGTTTCGATCAAGTCGTCTATATCTGTAGCAGTGTTGTACACGTTACTCAAAAAAGGAACGAAACCTCGTTCCTCGTTCCTTTTGATTTTTGGAACGCGTTCCCATTACACGTTCCCTCTGTGAAAAAAGAACATGTTCCCGTTGCAATTAGAAAAATGGAACGTATCGTTACATATACCTTACTACGTTACATTTGTATTTTGATGATTTACCTATTTAGTTAGATCAAGCAAAGTTTTATTTGTATCTATGCCATTAAATGGGAACATACTAATTTGCCGTGCTCGAAGGTCACCAAAAGAAGAAAACAAGCGGAAGCAGGGTTTCATCTGTTGATATAGTCAAGCTTAAAACTCTCAGCTTTTAACCCTTATATTCATGTTTGTGGCGGACAATTTAGGCGAACCAAATGTACTATTACCCTACATTGCACGAGCGTTTTACAACAACCCTACACGTCTCAATCTGACGAAGTCCCTTGTTCGAACTTAACAACGGTCGCTTTTTGATATTGCTGTCAGCAAGACGAGCAAGTGAAGGAGAGATCTTCTGGAAGGTCAGTCTTGATAACTACAAGTCCTTCTTCGCGAAGGTTGGATCCCTTTTTCAGTTTGAAGGTTGGGGGACAATGCGGAAGGAATAAAGGCTAATTTTTTTGTATCTTTTAAGCGACCAATGTTCGGGATGCAAGGGTGCGTTCGATGTCTGGTAATTTTTTATTTTGTTGTAACTGTAAATCTCTTTGTGGACGTTCAGTGAGGGCTGTAGTCGGCCTTAGATTTCTGGCTGCATGAGGATTCGAGGAAGCAAGAAAGTAGCTGAGTTTGAAACGTCCCTCATTCTCTCTCTTTCCCTTCTACTAAAAGTTTTGATTTTTGCACCGCAGTCTCGGGGACTTAAAAAGATCAATGTACACTAGCTCTCCTGCAGCCGGCTGATACCGAGCGAAGACCACATAAAATAAACCTAAGTAACCAAGACGTTAACGAGATCCTGCTCTTCATATATATATTCTTTCTATAGCTTTAGAATTTCCCACTTAGAAATAAAACAAAAATTACCCCACTCCACGAAAAAAAGGAACCCCGTTTCTTTTTCCGTTCCAGTAAAACTGTAACGAGTTCCCGTTCCAGTTCCCCTTATGCAAAATGAAACGGCGGCGTTCCTTCGTTCCTCCTAAAAGGAACGCGTTCCAGCAACGCCGTTCCGTGCAACACTGATCTGTAGTCACAGATGAATACTCGATTTTTCAGTTATATGTTCAATATTTGCGTAAAAAAATCTACGTATGCGGTCGCACTTATGGCAGAATGAATGCGGCTGGAATATGATATCAGAGATGCCTCCATTAACGATACTTGAAGGAGCTTTGCAACAGTTTCAGTGCTTTGCTTAAACAATTTGGGAGTTGGTGTCTCGACCTTTCTGAAGTAAAGCACAAAACCGCTTCTGCCTGGATGTCCTAGTTTTTGTTTAAAAAATGAACAAAGATTGAGGTTTTCGGCACCTCACAACTCCTTCATCATCTTTTGATTCAGGTGTGCTGTGACGTCAATGTGCATCAGTGAGCAGCGAGAACTCATCCACTTGCGACCGCGTGACCACGTGGTGGCGGGCGCAGCGCGAACAATATGGTGAAAGGAGGAAAGTCTCACCCGGGTCCGGCCATACCCGTCCGGCTCTGTCACCCTCCCCCACCGGCTTCTGGCGGCGGTTCGCGGCAGCAGATAGAGCTGACAGTTTTGTGGACCTAGGATAGATGGCGCCACTAATACTCCGTATAATAAAAGTTTTGTCGATGATACCAGTTCTTCGACGCATTTATATTTATGTTGGAACGATAAAATGCATAGAAAAGTTACCTTTTATCGAGCAGGTATTCGCACAACTTGCTATCTTTCTACAATACCCCCACTGACGTCATGCCGCGTGTTTCTCATGGCCGCCACTCGCCGCTGCAGGTCGGGGAATATTCTACTTTTTGCCTCTCGATCACGCCGCGGAATCGCAACATTTCGAAGGAAGGAGGTGTGTTTTCTGTCCTTTGTGACAAGATCAACAATGCCCAAAGTAGAAGATGCCAATTCTTTCAACGTTAAAATCGTTTCACAGCTCCTTTAACATGGCATGAAAACCGCTAGTAGCGCGAGAAATAAACGCTGCCTAGAAAAAAATATATAGGCATTATTAAGACAAATAAGTAATAGAAGTCTATTATATCGAACGCAGATAAAATTACGGGGAGAAAAACCTGTACAAAAGGAAATATTTTCGTAATTATTTAGCCATGCGCTTTAAGGTAGTAAGAGCAAAAAAACTTTCAGCGTAATGACGTGGTCGTTTCTTTATATTACTCATGGCCGGACTCCCAGGTCAAAAACGGTGAAGACGCATATATCACACAGAGGGACGCCAAGAAAGAAAACTATTCGATACTCCCACTACTTTGTATCCTTACCAAACTGGTCGAAACTGGCCATGAAGCCTTCGTCTTTCCTCTCTGTGTCCTAAATAGCCGGAATGCAAGCAACCTCACTTCCGACTCCCTCTCTCTACAGCACCACATTTCCATGCCGTTCAACGTATATGTGAAAAAAAAACAAAAAAAAACATAACAATGAAAGCATAAAAAAAAATAACACAGGAAACCGAACACACGTGTGCAGGGCAGGATATTAGGCTTTTTGTATATCCATTCCCATCATGTAAAGAGACGGAGATGCACTTTTCTCTGGTCGAGGGAAACCGCTCATCTTACCGGACGGGAGGAAAAGGGATCGTTCGAGGATCTCTTCCGACGACCATATCCCAACCTCCGGTTTTTTTTCATTTCTAAGTAAAACCTTCCCATTTTCTAGTGTATCTGCGCTTTTCGTTTCTCTGTTGCACTTCTCGTAATATTGTTCTCATGTTATTATTTCCTGAGCCACGCCATCACTCCGCTGGCATTCTCTTCTATCCGCGTTGTTATCCGCCGATTTGGTGCTATACTTTCGTTGCGATCATTTCTCTTTATTTCCGACGAGAGTTCTGTTTTAGGCTCGTGTTCCGGCGATGCATGTTTAAAACAATGGCACGACTAAGAAAAAAAAATCATCTGCCTGCATGAAAAGGGATAGTGCACTTTACTCTCTCCTGGAAATTGTCTCTTTATTTTCGTTCTAGTACTGCGTGAGTACAAATTACTCAGCGAAGGTTGTGATTCTCAGGCGAAGTGCAAAATGACGGGCGAGACAAAGTGCTCTCGCGTTGTATCCACTATGTTCCTTTAAGGCGAATGTTCATCAGGGGATAGTTTGTCATTTATTTATTTATTTTGGAACATTTGTTGGGTACAAAAGAAATAACGCTCTTATGACGCTTCTTCGGGGAACAAAGCCTCCATTTATTCTGTAATGTATTACTTATATTATAACGATATATTATAAATTATCCTAAAAAAGAGGCGTTCCATTGTGTTCAACCTTTTCTTTTTTATCTTTTATTGAAAAAAGCATCGCGCATATAACATGAATTTATTTTGCGTTTTCATTCCTCCCGCATATATAATTGATCTAGCTTTTGTGTGATTCATTTTATGGCCAATCCACAATGTATTCCCGCGTGCGCATGAAATGATTCCGAGTAGGTATAAAAACTCTATATAAAATATACAGTCGCCCGTAGTAGTTACAGCATGTAAGAGGCTTGATCATCAATGTGGGATAAGTGCCATTCGCCGAAAGACAATTCGCGTTGAGGTAACTCGTAGCAGGGAAATTCGTCACATCGGGCGATTCGTCATAGAGCAATTCGTCACTGGGACAACTTGTCGAAAAACCAGAGATGATGTTTGTAGTTCTCATCCCCGCATACTAGCCTTTTTAGCGCTCGCCTTTTTTTTTGTTGTTGTTTTTCATGTTAATACTTTACAGAGTTGTTCTTTGTTTGTATGTGATTTGCTGTGAAGTATTAACATGATTGATTGATTGATTGATTGGGGTTTCATGGCGCAAGGGCTACTAAGGCCAAAATGCGCCAAGAGTGAAACTATTGTATAAGCAAGGGTTTGGAAGAAGAAAGAGCTATAGTAGCTAATGGTGTAATAAAACTATGTATATGAGATTGTATAAGTGTATACAGGATGAAGGTGAGTTTGGATTACTAATTAAAATCATAGTCGGTGTATAAGGCCGATGTCCTTGAGAAAATTAAACACACAAGCATGCGGAATCAGCGGCTGTTCGCCAAGTAAAATAACTAAGTGCAGTGGAGTATGTTCCTGATATATTTGCGAAAAATTTTTAAAACGATCTTGGTCATATCTGGGGCACTCAAGTAGGATGTGTGTTATTGATAGAGGAATGTTGCAGTGTTCACACTCAGGAGCATCCTCTCCACGCAAGAGATGCCCATGGGTGAGACGCGTATGACCAATCCGTAGCCGACACAATACCACCTCATAAAAGCGTTCCCGATGCCGGGCGCTTTCCCACTCACTTAGAAAAGGTTTTACAGCATGTAGTTTGTTATGTGTTTCATTATTCCATTCACGTTGCCACTTAGTTCGAATACAACGCTTCAAAGGGATGTGGTAGTCTTTGTATGGTATTTTCTGTAGGTCTAGTTGTCTCTCATTTGCAGAATTTGCAGCACTATCGGCCTTTTCATTACCTGGTATGCCGACGTGGCTTGGGACCCAGCAGAAAATGATCTCAATCTGCTTGTAGGAGGCAGCGATAACTTTATTTTGTAATTCTAGAACCAGTGGATTTCTAATGCGCTTCAGTGATGCAAGTGCTCTTAATGAGCTCAAGGAGTCTGTGTAAACAATTGAGTGGCGAAGCCTTTTTTTCGTTGCATAATCAACAGCTAACAGCAGGCCGTAGAGCTCAGCTGTCAGTATGGTGGCTGCATTTTGGATTCTCTTGATCTGTTTTACAGATGGCCCTACCATAGCGCAGCCAACCACCGAGTCTGTTTTAGACCCATCTGTATACAGACCTACGTACTGTTCATACTTATTTTGTAGCTGAAAGAATTCCTGCCTCATGACTTCATTTGGTGTATCTTTTTTGGAATGTTTAGTCAGTGTAAGATCACAATTAATGATATGATAATCCCACGGGGCTATAGTGGTTAAGCATTGAACTACTGGAGGCCTGGGATCTAGTTCTACAGACTCAGCACAATTCATATTCCTAATGGCAAAAGGAGGAACAACGGCTGGTTTATTTTCGAACGTTCTCTGGAACCTGATGTTTTCGAGGTTATCACGTGTAGGGTGCTGAGGGACAGAGCGAACTCGAATAGAATACATATACCCCAGAGCAAACCTCCTACTTTCAAGGGATGGCTCATTAGCTTCTGCATATAGACTAAGTACCGGGGAGGTACGAAATGCTCCAGTAGCAAATCGCAGTCCCTGGTGGTGAATGGGGTCCAACATCTTTAGAATTGATGCTCGGGCAGAGCCATACACAATGCTCCCATAATCAAGCCTGGAGCGAACAACCGCCCGGTATATGCGTAACAGACATAGTCTATCGGAGCCCCATGATACATGTGATAGAACCTTAAGTATATTCAGCGATTTGAGACATTTAAGTTTTAAGTTCCTAATATGTGGAACAAAAGTCAGTTTCGAATCAAATATGAGTCCCAGAAACTTGTGTTCAGTTTTTGTGGCTATTGGTATTCCATACATTTGTAAAGAAGGCTCTTGCAGGACTCCACGCCGGCGAGAAAAACACACACAGGCAGTTTTTTCTGGCGAAAATTTAAAACCGTTTGTGTCAGCCCATTCTTGTAACTTGTTAATTGCCAGTTGGACCCGACGTTCACATATTGAAGGATTACAGGACGAGACAGAAATTTGAATATCGTCTACATATATAGAATAATGCACGGAAGGAGGTATAGCACGGGCAATCGAATTCATCTTTACAATGAAAAGGGTTACGCTAAGGACACCTCCCTGGGGAACTCCATTTTCTTGAAAAAACTCCCTGGAAAGGGTTGTTCCCAATCTTACATAGAAAGTGCGACATTGCAAGTAACTTTGAATAGCACCTAGCATTCTACCTCGGACACCAAGACCAAACAAATCCTGCAAAATTCCAAAACGCCAGGCCGTATCATATGCCTTCTCTAAATCAAAAAAGACAGAAACACAGTGTTGCTTATTTACAAATGCCTCCCGCACAGTGGTCTCAAATCGAACCAGGTGATCGAGCGTGGATCGAAACGAACGGAAGCCGCACTGATATTTGTCTAGAAGGTTGCTTTTCTCTAGGTAATACATAAGTCTTTTGTTTATCATTCTCTCCAGTGTTTTTGAGAGACAACTCGTTAGTGCTATCGGTCTGTAACTGGAAGCACATGAAGCATCTTTGCCTGGCTTAAGCAAAGGAATGACAGTGGCCACCTTCCAAGACGACGGGAAATGACCCTCCGACCAGACACGGTTGAATAAGTACAAAATGAGCTCAAGCGTTGAGGGATGTAGGTGGCATAGCATAGTGTAGTGAATACCATCAGGACCGGCGGCAGTCTGCTTGGGACTATGCAATACTGCCTCAAGTTCATGTAGTGTAAATGGTACATTATAAGGTTCTTGATTGCCTCCTGAGGTACTTATAGATATTTTCTCGGCATGGAGTTTATGCCGAATGAAAGCTGGCGTATAATGATCAGAGCTTGAGACAGACTCAAAATGCTCCCCTAGCAGATTAGCTTGCTCCTCAATACTTTCGGGGCAGATTCCATGTCTAGTCAAAAGAGGGATTGAGTATGCACGGTAGCAGCCATTGATCTTATGTACTCGGTCCCATACCTCTTTGCACGAAACACTGCTGTTTATGGAAGATGTGTATCCCTTGAAGCTGTCTCGCTTAGACTTCTTTCGAATAGACCGAGCACGAGATTTCATTATCCTAAAGGTGATGAGATTCGTTTGTGTAGGGTATCGGCGGAAAATTCCCCAAGCTTTGTTCTGTTTCTTTTTTGCTATGCGGCAGTCGTTATTCCACCATGGTTTCGGTTTCTTGGGAAGATGTGTTGATGTCATGGGTATGGCCATGATTGATGCTTCTAAAATATGCTTGGTGATATGCTCAGTTATGCGATCAATGGAGAGCTCATGGAGAGATGTACACGCTAAAAGGGATGCTTGTTTAAAAACTGACCAGTTTGCTTCGTCAAACTTCCAACGGGGAGTTCGCATTGGAAGTGTAACCGGTCGTCCAATGCGATTTAAAATTATGGGAAAATGGTCACTTCCAAATGGGTTAGGATTGACCCCCCATGAGAAGAGAGGGAACAGTGTTGGGTCACTAAGCGACAGGTCAATGGAGGTGAATGAGCGGGTTGGAGCACTAAAATATGTAGCCTGCGAGTTGTTGAGCAAGCATAATCCCGTAGAAGAAATAAATCGTTCAATCATTGATCCTCGCGTATCACATCTTCCACTACCCCATATGGGGTTATGAGCGTTAAAATCTCCAAGGATTAAAACTGGTCGTGGGAGTTGGTCATACAAACACTCAAGTTCGTCCCGAGTTAGAGGATAATTAGGAGGTATGTAAATAGAGCAAACTGTCATCAAGCGGTCAGACAAAACACGAACTGCCACAGCCTCCAATCTAGTATTAAGGGGTACCTCAATACATGGAGTAGATCGCTGAACTATAATTGCTACCCCACCAGAGGTGTGGGACGAATGGAGACGGTCTTTTCGAAAAACATGAAAGTGCCTTAAAAATCCAGAATGGTTGTGATTCAAATGGGTTTCTTGAAGGCAAAAGATTAATGGGTGATGATGGTCTAACAAATAGCACACATCATCGTAGTTGTGTAGCAATCCTCGACAGTTCCATTGGAGGAGGACTTCTTCCATCATATGTAAGGTGGTATTTATCAGAGACTGTCAAGTTAGACTTAGAAGTCTATCTTAATTCGAGGTGCATTTTTCTTTTTGGAGGTATCTTTCGGCTTACCTGTGGTATCACAGGTGGCCGAAGGTAATGACTCTGAACTAGAGTGGGGCCTGTCCTCCTGGGACTGCGGCCCGCTCTCGTCCATCGGTTCGTCTGGAGCCGCTGCTGGCGGACCCTTGGGGGTCTCTGGCCCAGGCGGCTTGCCAGGTATACGGGGGCCACCAGGGGCACGAGGGAGACCACGGCCTTTAGGTGGCTGGGCTGCAGGGGTGCACAAGGCACAGTCCCCGGTGCTTTAGTTTTAGTGGATCCCGACGGACCGGCATCCACCTTTCGGTTTGAGGGCGGTGTCACGAACTTTCTGGAACGTGGACGAAGGGGGCCGAAGCACCCGCCGAGAGAGAGACGACTTGCAGCCTGGTTGAGGGTGGACGATGACTGACCGGGCAGCGCGAGCTCCCCGGCGTTTATTATGCGCGGTGACCAATGTTGCCCGCCGAGGCTGGCGGCCATCGGCGGGTGGACTGGAGGGGGCGCTACCTACTTGTTACATCCCTCCCCCCCAGTTTGTTTTCTACAAAAACAAAATACATAAACAAACACACACGGCCGACACCAACTCGGCGTCTGGTCGTGCCAAGTCCTGGCCGGTCGACGGCGATGGCTACCCCGGCGAGTAGCGGTCAGGCGGCCTTCGCTGCCGCGTACTCCGCCTGGTCGCTGGTGTCGACGGGCCGGGTGTGGCAACGCCGGGCGCTGCCTGTGCCGGTCGCGCTCCACCCGGTGGAGCCGCAGGGACCGGATTGGTGAGTGGCACCGGTCCAACTGGTGCCACAGGACTGGTGACTCTTGTCGCCTCCGAGGTGGGTGGTGGTCCACTGGCCAAGGCCGGTGCTGACGTTGGTCCCCCTGCTGGCTGCTCTCCCGAAGTGACGGCCGAGGGTACAAGCCCGGTCCCGAGGCGAGGCCTGACATGGTCGGCGTGCCGGTGCCAGGTGGTCCCGTCGGGCATGCGGACGAGCAGCGACGAGGCGCTCGCTGGCGATACCACATGTCCGGCAGACCAGGGTGGGCCAGGACGGAAGTTCCTGGCGTAGACCGACGCTCCCGGCTCCGGCAAAGGCCCGGGACGGCACCCTCGGTCAGCAGCCAGCTTCTGCTTCAGCTGCTTCAGGAGCGCAGTGGACCGGAGGTCTGGATGCAAGACGTCCAGGGGTGTCTTGACCATCCGGCCCAGCAGAAGCTCGCAGGGGGCACGGCCAGTGACGTCGTGGGGTGTGGTCCGGTACTGGAAGAGTACCCGGGCCACCTGCGTTCGGAAATCCCCGGGCTGGCTCTTCTTCAGCTTGTTCTTGATGGTCTGTACCACCCGCTCGGCTGCACCATTGGAAGCGGGGTGGTACGGCGGAACCAGCATCCGGCGGATCCCGTTCTTCTGCAGCCACTCCAGGTACTCGGCGCTGGCGAAAGCGGGACCATTGTCGGACACAATAATGTCCGGCAATCCCTGCGCCGCGAAGACTTGCCGCAGCGCCGCAATGGTCGCGCTCGCCGACGGAGTGGTGACTGGCAGTGCCTCCACCCACTTCGAGAAGGCGTCCACTACCACCAGGAAGTAGTGGCCCTTGAAGGGTCCCGCAAAGTCCACGTGCAAGCGGGACCAGGGCCTCTGTGGGAACGGCCAGGGGGTGATCTCCACATGACGCGAGGCTCGCTGGTTCTCCTGGCAGACCTGGCAGCCTTGCACCTGGTGAGCGATGTCCTGGTCCAGGCCAGGCCACCACACGTGCGACCGTGCCACCATCTTGGTCTTCTCCACGCCAGGATGCCCCGCGTGCAGCAACTCCAGGACCTTGGCCCGGAGACTTTGTGGAATCACCACCCTGGAACCCCACAGCAGGCAGCCCTGCTCCAAGCTCAGCTCGGTGGTCTTGTGGCTGTAGGCCTGGTGACGCAGCTCCTCCCCTCGGGATACCGCCTTGACCACCTGAGACAGGACCGGGTCCCGGCTGGTCGCCTGCGCCACCGCAGTCCTGGTGAGCACCCCCGGGTAGGCCCGCTCCAGCAGGAACACGTCAGCTGGCTCTGGAACGGCAGCAGGCACCTCCGGCAGGGGCAGGCGGCTCAGGGCGTCGGCAGGTCCCAGGTCCTTCCCAGGGCGGTAGACCAGCTTGTAGCGGTAGGCCGCCAGCGTCAAGGCCCAGCGTACCACACGAGGCGAGGCTTGCACTGGAACCGCCTTGTCAGGTCCCAGCAGCCCCAGCAGCGGCTTGTGGTCCGTGACCGCCTCGAATTGCCGGCCCCACAGGTACTGGTGGAAGCGCCCGACCCCGAACATGAGCGCCAGACCTTCCTTGTCGAGCTGGCTGTAGCGTTGCTCCGCCGCATGAAGCCGACGAGAAGCAAACGCCACAGGGTGTTCCTGACCATCCTGACCCCGGTGCGACAGGACGGCTCCTACCCCGTACGGCGACGCATCCACGGTGAGGACTACAGGCTTGGCCGGATCGAAGTGCACCAGCACTGGAGCCTTGACGACCAGCTCCTTGCTGCGCTGGAAGGCCAAGTCCTGCTCCTTCTTCCAGGCCCACTGCTGACCATCGCGAAGCAGACGATGCAGCGGCTCTAGATGCGTCGACAGGTTGGGCAGGAACCTCCTGTAGAAGTTGATGAGGCCGAGGTAGCTCTGAAGCTCCTTCTTGCTCTTGGGCTTCGGCGCCTTGAGCACGGCCTCAATCTTGCGGGGAGCCGGGGCCAGGCCAGCCTGGGAGATGATGTGTCCCAGGTACTCCACGCTGGGGGTCAGGAACACGCACTTGTCCAGCCTCAGCTTGAGACCGGCGTCCTGCAGTCGTGTCAGGACTTTGCGCAGGTTCTGCAGGTGGTCCCCGTCGTCGGTACCGGTCACCAGGATGTCGTCCAAGTACACCGCCACGTGCCTCATGCCCCTGAAGAGGTTGTCCATCTCCCTCTGGAAGATGGCTGGGGCAGAGGCCACGCCGAACGGTAGGCGCGTGTACTGGAAGAGTCCCATGGTAGTCGATATGGTGACATACTTCCGGGCGGCATCCTGGAGCACCAGCTGCTGGTAGGCATCTCGAAGGTCGAGCTTGGAGAACTTCTGTCCCCCGGACAGAGCCGACCAGAGATCTTCGATCCTAGGCAGCGGGTACTTCTCGACGGTAGCGACGGGGTTGATGGTGACCTTGAAGTCCCCGCAGATCCTGACGCGGCCGTCTCGCTTGAGGACTGGGACAATCGGTGCGGCCCACTCGGAGGTCTTGACGGGCACCAGGATACCCTCTCGCTGCAGCCGTTGCAGCTCCTGGGTGACCCCGTCCTTGAGGGCGAACGGCAGCGGACGCGGCTTGAAGAAACGAGGCCGGGCTCCCTCGGGTACGTGGATGCCGACCGTCGTGCCGGCGAAGGTGCCCACCCCCGGCTGGAACAGGGACTGGAAGTCGGTCAGGAGGCTCGGGACGTCTTTCACCACGTGCAGCGCAGCTTCCTGGTACTCCGGCAGCCGAACACCCAGCGAGTGAATCCAGTTCCGGCCCAGCAGCGTCGGCGACGACCCCTTGGTTAGATAAAGGGGAAGGATTGCCTCCCTGTCGCCAAGGCGAACGCTGACTTGGGCCCGACCCTGGACCTGGGAAAGCTGCCCGGTGTAGCTGCGCAGCATGACGTCCGACGCCTCGATGGACACGCCGGGGAAGGTCCGCTTGAACAGCTTCCCGGCCATGACCGACACGCTGGCCCCTGTGTCCAGCTCCATGGTGATGGGGTGCCCGCAGATTTCGACAGACACCAAGTAAGGTGGCACAGACGATGGAGGCTTACTCGTCTGCCACACGTCGAAAATCTGCGGGTCCTCGGCCACGACGTGGAGTCTCGTTGAGGAGGGACCCGGACCTGGTGCCGCTCGTCCCCGCCGCGTTCTCTTGCGACGGCCACCCTGGCCGCGGGCTTGGCTGGAACCCGGGCTTGAACCAGGCTGCTGCTGCCGCTGCTCCTGCTGCTGGCCGCCGCTCGTCCTCCCCCTCGGCAGACACGTGCGAGGTGCCCAGTTCTCCCGCACGTGAAGCACTGTGCTTGGACGAACTGGCACTGTGAGGGGGAGTGGGCAGCACCGCAGCGGCTGCAGGCACCGCTCCGTGTCGCCATCTTGTTCACCGCCGCTTCCGCCGACGGTGAGCCGGCCGCACCCGCAATCTCGCTGGCGTCCTTTGCTGCTGCCTCCATCGCCTGCGCTGCTTTCACCGCGTCGTCCAGCGAGGGGTCGGGGAGCTCCAGGAGTCGCGTCTGCATGGCGTGGTTGTTGATGCCGCAGACGAACCGGTCCCGGAGTAGCGAGTCCAACTGGTCGCCGAAGGCGCAGGTGCTCGCTAACCCTCGTAGCGCAGCGACGAACTGCCCGAGGGTCTCCCCGTCCCGGCGGCTCCGGTTGTTGAAGCGGAACCGCTCCATAAGCGTGGACGGCGCCGGGCTGAAGTGCGAGCGCAGCGTGGCGAGCAGCTCACCCAGCGTTTTCACGTGCGGCGTGGCCGGCTTGAGGAGGTCGAGCAGGAGGCTGAAGACGCGGGTCCCGCAGCTGGCCAGGAAGATGTCCCGTCGTTTCGCCTCGGGCGTGTCGTTCGCCCGGAAGAACACGTGGACTTGTTCTTCGTAGACTGGCCAGGCGGACCCATCTCCCTCGAACGGCTCGAGCCTCCCGTAGAGCGGCATGGCGACAGGAGCGGGTGGCGGAGTTGCGACTCTCTCGGCGGCGTGGGCCGAACCGTGCACGTTGTTGGCCTCCAGTGCCACGGTTCCTCGTCGCCAGTGTCACGAACTTTCTGGAACGTGGACGAAGGGGGCCGAAGCACCCGCCGAGAGAGAGACGACTTGCAGCCTGGTTGAGGGTGGACGATGACTGACCGGGCAGCGCGAGCTCCCGGCGTTTATTATGCGCGGTGACCAATGTTGCCCGCCGAGGCTGGCGGCCATCGGCGGGTGGACTGGAGGGGGCGCTACATACTTGTTACAGGCGGAGCTGCCAGCACCGCTCCTGCCGAGGTTGAGGGGGACGAAAAAGGGTCACACAAACCGTCCAAGGACGTCTGTGTTCCCGTTGTAGCTGTTAGCCGTGCAGGTCCCCGGCGCACGGCATCAGCATAGGAGCCCAAAGATTGAAACGAGTAGCGTTTCTTGGCCTCTGGGTAGCTGACGTTTTCTTTTGTTTTGATAGTCAAGATCTCCTTCTCCTGCTTCCACAGAGGGCATGCACGCGAGTATGCTGGGTGGGGTCCTTTACAGTTTGCACAACACAGTGAGCTTTCGCAAACATCAGCTACATGCTCCGTGCTCCCACATTTTGCGCACGTATCTCTTCCACGGCAGCTGCGCGAGCCGTGCCCAAACCGCTGGCACCTAAAGCACCTTTGGGGGTTTGGGATATACGGCCGGACGCGACAGTTTATGTAGCCAGCCTTTACAGAAGCAGGGAGAGAGTGACGCTCAAAGGTGACTATGAGATGTTTAGTGGGAGTTTCTGCTCCATCTTTCCGGAACATGATCCTTTTTACGGCAACTACCGCAGAAGAGCGGAGGCCCTCAAGGATCTCTTCTTCGCTGCTGTGCAGGAGGTCTTCCTCAGAGATGACCCCGCGAATGGTGTTTAGGGTGCGGTGAGGAGACACTGTGACTTTTACATCTCCGATGGTGTTCAAGGTGAGCAAAGCAATGCTTTGTTTCTTTGAGTTTACCTCCACAAGCAGGTCTCCGGAATACAGTTTTTTTGCATTATAATCGTCTCCAAGGCACGAGTCAAGGACTTTTGCAACAGCAAAAGGTGAAAGCTTGGACATTGGACGCTGATCATTTTCTGAATGAAGTACAAAGAACTTCGTAAACATGTCTGATTTAGACTCTTTAGCTATGACAAGAGGTTCGGGGCGCAGGCGCTTGCCTAGTCGCCACGAACCGGGTTTTGGTTTAGGAGGGGCAGCCATAAAAAGGCAAAAAACTTCGGCACCTGTGGCGCACCACCCACCACGGAGTCCAACAAGGGGACAGGCAACACCTCATAACAGTACGGGCTTGTCTGAGTATGCTGCTCTGCCAGTGCTACCAAGACGCTATAACCAAGTGTGGTTTAGACGAGAGTATCTATTGCCACCCAAGGTTAGCCCTTGCCGCCAAAGAGGGGAGAAAATGGAGCAAGAGAAATGAGAGGGAAATAAAGGAAACAGGAAAGATAAAGGTGAAAGATTGGAGGGGATAGTAGAAGAAAAGGCGACTAGGCTGAATCATCCTGGCCGGGCCTTACCAGGACTCCCGTCTACGAGAAGCGGGGGCCGAAGTGGTGTATTGCCTCACCCGGGGGGCCCCGAAGGGTCCAAACCTACCCCGGGCTCGGCTCAACCACCAGGATGCCCTTTTCCTCGGACACGGGAAAGCCACGCACAGCCAGACGTGGGCGGGCGAACCCGCATGGCTCGGGGTCCGTGGAGACGCCACTCTCCAAACACCTGCTTTCACAGGTGCCCCCTGCGGGGAAGTATTAACATGATTCACCAACTCACCCAAGCTAAAGTTTTGTTTTTCAGCTCCTGTTTAGAACTTTAGTGTGTTTGTTTCCATTTAAACATTGATAAACATTTCAGTTAACCTTGGAAGCTTAGCACAAACACTTTCTGGTCTCCTTTGTAATCCAACTCCAAGTTTGCTCAACGTATGTGCGCCGCAGACAGAAACTGCTCATGCGCGTTAGGAAATAATGTAGGTCGTCCACGTGCGCGACACAGACACACACTGCACAGGCGCGACTCAGATGGCACATGCACGGCACGAAAATAATGTAACTCGTCCACGAGCGCGATACAGACACACTGCGCATGCGCGAGAAAGACACACAATGCGCATGCGGGACCCAGCCACAGGCTGCGCATGCCGAAACGGAAAAAATGTCAGAACTTGTACGCTACACAGACACAGACTGCGCATGCGTCACCAAAACGTTTGCCATACATTATATAACATTAGTGAAAGAGAGATGCCAAGATTATGATGTACAATACATAATTAGTCAGCGTCTATTAGAGGTCAGTAGAAGTATAATTGTTTCTGCCGAGAGAAAATAGGTAAGTCAAAGCAGGGGTATCTGGCAATAGTACGAACTTGGAAGAACTCTGCTCGATGAACGTCATAAATGCTACAAAAATAGGAAACATCTGTTTATAGTTTGACGAACTGCCACAGTGACGAAGTGCCCTATGACGAACTGCCCTCTGTGACAACTAGCACTGCTACCAGTTGACGTGTGACGAATTGTCATGCGACGAACAGTCTTACAACCGATCTGTGTTGTATACGCTGCCACTCACATGGGAGAAGTGCTTTATACGATTTACTGTCTTGTTTCAAATGTCAGCCACACGCGGAACATAATAAACGAAGGCTGCCATTGTAGTTTGAAGGAGAGACACCTTTGTCAGGCATTGTTTTGCCTTTATTCTTCGTTCCCCTTTCGGTTGATTTGACAGAAGTAAAACTTCAAACTTGAATAAGAGTAATTATCGTACACGTGCTTGATGCATAAGAAGCAAATGGCCATATTTCAACGATCATTGTAGGTCCTATATCGGATGAAATATCCGACTGGGATGTGATAACACTGGTTTCCTTTTGCAGCGGTAGAAACGCTTACGTCATATTTTTTGGCGTACTGTCATTAGCAAACTCCAAATTAGAAAACCAAGAGATAATTGCAAGAAGTGAAAGTAGGCCGGCGACCTGGTTAGGAAACAGAATTCAAAAGAAAACCTGATACTTGTTTATTTGTCCAGTCTCAAGTTTTACATTCAAGAGA
The DNA here is from genome assembly GCA_037355805.1 of Ixodes ricinus. Lineage (NCBI taxonomy): Eukaryota > Metazoa > Arthropoda > Arachnida > Ixodida > Ixodidae > Ixodes > Ixodes ricinus. The sequence continues at coordinate 38,843 of JAZHYW010035881.1, read as the reverse complement.
TTGTTTTTGCTGAACTGCGAGTGAAAACCCTAATATGTGGCAGGTGGCTCTATATGTTTGGTTATTTCCTTGCACGCAACTCCTTGACTAAGAATTTGATCTACATCAGGAAACTACAACATATATAAACCCGACGCAGGGTTTTATAGCACTATAGCCACACAGCTCGTGAAAATAAAAATTGAAGGCGCATTTTCAGAATCAATAAAATATTTTGAATCTAAATTTTATTGAAACCCATTATGCGCTTCAGTTGTTAACTAGACGACTCCCTTAAAAGTTTCAACAGTTTTAATATATCTTGTCAATACTCTTCTCGTATTTGTGGCGTAAACAAACGGACCGTGCCATAGCACTACTCGTATTGCAGAAAAATACCGTTCAAGGCACCAGGAAGCATCGTCCTTTTTACAAATTAAAAGAATTCACAATTTTCCCTTCGGTAGACTCCACTTTGCTGCTCAATTGTCGCAACGTGCGAAAACCCATATACTGCTTACTGACCCTTTAGCGCAAGACGCCCATCCACGTACCTGACGGATTTGGGCAGACATCGACGACTTTCCGATCTCGGCTAACGGCTGTTACAAAAATAAAAAAATATCAATATCGCGGAAACAGCTATTCAAAACAGCCCCAAGCCACCAATACCCCACATCACACTTGCAGCCAAGACAAGGCAGTAGTGGTCACGTTCTTCCAGTTGCGTCCTAGCCGACTCCTGGACAGTGCCCTTTCTGGTTCGTAAAGTCGGAGTCTAAACAACCAAACAACCAAACCCCGGTTCACAAAAAAAAAAAGTTTGTAGCGTACGAAGATATTCAGCAAGTGTGAAGAAAATGTCTTAGAAGATTCGACAATAATCTAAAATCAATGCCGCCTGATCGTGTTCTTTCCTGAAAGCAAAAACAACAAAAAAATCATAAAAGAGGGGCGGCTCTACTGGCGATAAGGCCGATGTGTGAGCCAGAGCAAAATGCCAGGGGTCGACCGCGCTGGCGGCGTGAAGCCACGAAGCACCACGCGGCTAAGGAGAAGGAAGCGATTGTCTCTACTCCGTTTCTTCTTGGGTAGGAGCGCATGGAGCGCTCCTTGTCTAAGCAGCCAATGCAATGCATCGTGAGTATCACGTGATCTTCTGGTTCGGGCTCAGCGAATTGCGGGGTGCGCAGTCGCGGAATTCGTTCGCAACGCTGGATTGGTTGGGACGGCGCTTGGCGTCCGCTGCGGTCTATCGTAAGGTGACACAAATTATTGGCGTCCATCAGCCTGTTCTCGAAATATCAAGAATCAACGAACGGGTTCTTTGCTAGATTTGTAGCCGCGGATTGACTTTCAATCTCGTTCACTTTTCCTTTTATCGCGGTGCTTCCGTTTTGATTTTGTTTTTCTTTATGGTTATACGTGCGATATTTATTTCTCAGTTACGTGTGTTCTAAGGGTTTAGATAGCTTGCTTTTCTAATACGTTAGCATGAGATCCAGGTAGAAGAAAATGGGGAAATGTGGGAGTACATTTTTTATTAAAGTTAACGTGTTATAGATTGTACAAGACGTGTCTTCCTGCAGGTTACGAAGTTTATTCAAGTCTCTTTAAGAAATGCACGGCTTATGGATTTAAGTAATATGACATGTTTTTTTTGTTTTTTTTTAAGTCGCCTATAAGAGTGAAACAATTTTCCCGCGTCGTGTCTCCCTAATGGTGCACCTTTGATGCATTTTGAAGTACTCCTCGCCTCGGAAACTGAAAAATAATTCCAAAAGACTTGAGGATAATATGTTGCATTTCGTTACCTTGTCGTTAAAAATTTAAACGAACTGTAAAATATTTGATGCTGTTTAATATTTCACAAACCTCAATCTCAATGGGGGGATCGGTCGCCGAACGAGCCAGCCCCCACCACCTCGGAGCATGTGGAGCGAAAGCTCGCGCTGCCGAACGCAGGGATCCTGCGCTCAATAATAAGAATGTTTATTTTCACCATAAGATGATGGTGGCGATCAGGAAAAAAAGCTGACGGGTTCCTGACCGCCTACAGCAGCAGCAGCAACAGAGTAAGGAAATAACACAGTAATCCGCAGAACTGCACGTTTTTATGATCATTGTACCCGCGTGCGGCCGTGTATCACTACTACGTGACGCACTTTAAAGACCCCAGGCTAGCCCTTGCACTGCAGTGTAAATGATAAATTGCAATGCACAGCAATTTCTCTCTTACAGCTGACGCACCTGACGCGCATTGAGCCTGACTACTTTCCAGCTAAATAAACATACAAGACTTGTGCATATCTCCAATACTCTACTCAAAATACTGTATTTTAATTTATTTTGTAGGTAATTGGTATCTTGCAAATACTTTTGATCGATAGTATTTGGTACTCTATCTTAATTTCATTTCTCAGTACCTTGTACTCATTATCTCAGTTTAGATTTTCCAATCTATAAAAAAATCTTGTCGCAGGAAGCTTTTACCGAAATAAAACTCCCCCTCCTCCCCTCCGCCCCCCAGCTACAGTTGAACCGATTGCAAACTTGAAGTGGAAACGACCGAACACAAAACAGGAAGATTAATGAGCCTGAACAAAAACGCCGACTCAAAATTCCAACAGGAAAACAAACAAAAAATAATGAAAAATGGCCACCAGAAAAAAAAAAAGTTTTCTGAGTGTTTTTTTATGTTTTACCCCGTTACGGCAACAATGCTCGTTTATTTTGCCAGTTTGGCACGCCTGGAACATGGTCTGTGGAGAACTGTGATAACTCGAACCTGAATAACGAGGACGAAGAATACAAGGCGGAAAACAAGCTACGAGCAGGATAGGCTCTCAAAATGCAAACTGATGGCAAATTTCACTTGTCGTTTTGGAGCGCGCCGGGATCAGTAGATCAGACCCTAGATGGACCACGCGATCCGAAAGGAACCGCTCCGCCTCCGAATTTCCAATGGAATATAACCACTCCTCCGGGATCGGAGGATGCCTTTCCGTCATTCTTGTCCCCAGGAATCCCCTGCCCGGGGTGCCGCATCACGAAACACATGATTTAGCGGCGCTAACAAAGCGCGTTCCACGGCCGAGCAGAGTTAATCATGATGTGAAAGACCCGTGTCGTTAAGCGATGAGCATCAGTGTAGCCCACTCGCATCTTCATTGAATACTTGTGAACGGTGTCCAAGTACGTCTCGGCTTTAGGGCTCCTCCTCGGAGGTCCGAAACGGCAGTCGAATTCATGCGAGACATACGAGCAATCCTAGTCATCGCTGCTACTCGAGCCGCTGCTGCTGTTGGAGCAGCTCGAGCAACTTGAAGACGAACTGTCATTAAGCCGCAGCAGTAGTAAAGTGGGAGGCACTTCGCGTGCGGCCATCACAAATAGACCTATTGTTAAATTGCACAAGCGTCAAGGATAACGCAGGGATTGGAGTTCCACGTGTCGCACGTGCTGGCGTCAGCAGTAGTAACTTTTCTAAAAGCCAAATACATAAAACAAATGACATCTTGCACGCGCGTTCGTCAACGCTTTATGTTGGTTATTTACTTCGAATCTTTTATTCAGAGACGGCGTGCGCGTGTGGCGCGTGGTACACCGATCCCTGCATTATCCTTGAAGCTTGGGTAATTTTGCAATAGGTCTATTCTTCCGAGGCGAGATCGGCGGGTCGCCCTTTTCAAAGGTGGAATGGGGTACGGGGAAGGGGGGGAGAGGGAGGGGGGGCGAAGCGATGACGTTGTGTGAGAGGTGTCACCTGAGACGTGACGTCACTATTTGTTCTAGTCGTGTTTTGCTTTTTCCTGACATGGATCACGTCACACCTGGTGTCACTGCCTGTTTTAGATGGGTTTAGTGTTTTTTTCTTCTGATGTCATTGGTTGCAGTTTCCATGCTCTTGCAAGTAACATGACCTGCAAACGCCTTTTGCGGCTTTTGCAACTATGGTGCTTTGGTTAGTTGCTTGGTTGGTTCGAAGTACCGTGGAGAGTATTAAACTGGCACTATTCGCAGAGTTTTTGTTAATGGCATTGCTTATGTGAGAGCTGCTAATTTTTGATCACTGAAAAGCGAATGTGACATGATGTTTTTATTGCATATTTGTGGTTAACCTGGAATTTGTTAAATAATGTTGCAGTTGTAGATGAATACTAGACCTGTTGCAAACGTACAGCGCCACGACGGCAATGTATTTCGGGAAGCCTCGGTACAAATTACGCGCTTTCTCGTTGCGCGTCTGCAGTAGAGCTTGAGTCGGGGCAACCGTCGCCAGCAGCCGTCACAGCCATCCGCCATACCGCCCATTCGTCAGAACGTCGCATGTCGTTGGCTGCTTACAGTATCTGGGGCAGCGTAAAGTCATTGCGACAGCTGAAGCTACTTGAATAGGCCATTTTTCGTAACTTAACTTCACGTCTTGCAGTGTCACCGAATACAGTTATTTTGCCCCGCAACCGTGGCAGGGTTTGACAAATTGGTGCAGCGGAAGACGTAGCCGGTACAAAGGAGAGGAGTGAGAAAGGAGCAGCCTTGCAACATGGGAAACGTGGTACCCTCGCCCACATTTCACTCATCACTCGTCCGACCGCTCCGACTCGGTTGCTTGAACTTTGCGATAGCCTCCCTTATACTCACAAAGCCTGGCAGTTCGACGACGGAGCAATAGAGTGCCCGGTCGCAGATTTGGAGCGCGAGGATCTGGTAGCACAGAGCATCAAACAGCCATTTCTCGGGGAACCTGGACGCCAGCGCAGCCCTTTTGTAGAGGCGCGGTCCCAAAACACACTTTTTTGCTCGGGAGAAGTGTTTTTCGGTGTCTCGCCGCAGCAGGGCGCCAGTCACGTGGCTCTCCTCTCATCCGTTGTCTGCCGCTCCACATCTTTCATTTCGGCTGCCACTTCTCGTGGCGATCTGCCTGGCTTTGTCTGTATATAGGAGGCTGTGATGTTGCTAACTTGGTCACCTGCACCTGCTCGCCTATGTCACGTGGTAGCTGGATGAAAGACGATGGGAGGGGCGTACCGAAGACCCCCATTATTCGTTGCGCGGTGCGTGTGGGCATTTTGGAATTTTCGCAAAGGGTATATTGGCCAATGCGGTACACCTGTTGACCTGGGTTCTTTAACAAGCATCCTGTAATAGTGAGTGCACGACCGCACGCCGGCACTACTCATAGGAGACAGGTAGAAAATTATGCTTGCTCTGTTTTACATTGTGAACTTTTAGCACAAAATGGGTAATGTGGCTGGCTTTCAGCCACTTCATCTAGCGCACTGCTGCAACGAAAATGCATTACAGAATCGCTGATGTAGCATTCGGATGTAGCTTAAGTCCTCACTTATGGAGCACGAGTTCCAGCCAAATAATGACACAACGCTGTTGCCGGCCTCCTGTATAGAACATAGAAAATCCAGCACTATGGCCTTGTTTTCTATAACTATCTGAGCGAGCTGCTCACTGGCATGCTGGCAGGATGTGCAGGAGGCGAGGGGGAAGAGGAGCCAATACTTGGAAAAAAATATTGAGATGAGAAACACCAATGTCAAAGCTAAGGTGCACGACCGCAAGAAATCCTAACTTTGCATTCTACTCCCGGTGGAGCTCTTGTTTGCTTCGCCAGAACTTTCTTTCAGAGATGCTGCACATGACGTGCCATTGAGGCGCGAAGTTCGCATACCAAGTTTTTTTGTGCAATATCACAGGAAAGCAACACAGTGCATTCTGTGTTAAGCCTTATTCATACAGCTGGCTCTTCATCCTGGCTCGTCATTAGGAAGGGACCGTACAAGAATCGGGACGGTAGAATGCTGAAAACGGCGTCAATGGAGCTGCCAGTGGTGGCTACAGGTTTCCACAGTGATGACTACTTTCCTGTTTCTTAGAGTTTGCACTTGGGGCAAATATACTGTCTTCCATTGCCCCAGGGCACATAGGAGTCGCCGCAGTCGGGCTGTAGTCAGCGTCTCTATACACGCAAAGAAGCGCAACGACGGGGAGTCGCCAGTGCGTCGTCTGCTTCTCCTTCCCTTTGTCATTCCTGACTTCCAAACGCTGCGCTGGCTTGTTTGACTGCGTACGTCCCCGAATATACTGATAACGTCGTGACTAGTTTGTCTAAACTAATTTTTTTTGCCTTTGTCGACACAACGTTTTTAGGCATATCCTGCATAATCAATTGAGTGCACTCTGACGCAGACGGCACTGACGCATCAAGGAATTTTGTTGACTTCCGTCTCGGTGTGCTAGTCATGGCAATGAGCATCTACTAGATCATGTTTTCCCTTCGTGTTTTTTGTTTTAATATATACAAAATGTTTTATTTCGCGGCAATTTCAAGAATGTGTTTGAATTAAGATTAATTTTGTTCACATTGTATATCGACATCTCCAAGCGGCTTGCTTTATTTTTATTTATTGTCTTCCTATAAATTGAAAAATCTACACTAAAATTGTTAAAGCAGTAGTCAAGCATAATTGGATGAATTCAAAATTCGCGAATTGGCCGATATGTCGCATTTCTTCCTGCGGAAATAAATGTAACAATCTAGAATAGACTGGTCAAAATTTTCTAACTGACATATACATGCATGACCAACTTTTTGGGGATTGTCTTACGATTCGATGGAATTTATGTAGCCGCGATATATGCCTGGTTTAAAATATGTAAACTCTGATTTGTTTTAACAAAAGGAGAGGCTAATTAAAATGCAATGACTGCCAAGTTGGTGCATCGCAGCGTGAGAAAAAAATTAAAAACCTTACCAGAAAAATAAAACGGTGCGAAACCTGTTGCCCTCGCAGACAAGAAGTGTCAGTGTATTTAAAATGTGAGTTGTTAATGATTCAAAATCTCTCTCTCTCTCTCTATATATATATATATATATATATATATATATATATATATATATATATATATATATATATATATATATATATATATATATATATATATATATATATACATATATATTGTGTTTTTCTAGCAAACGTGTTCTTTAGGAGTATGGTGGTATTTGAGCTACATATTGTACGCAACACAGATAAATATGCAAAATATATTGTCACAATGTCTCGGCTTCAAATGAGACTAAGCAAAGCACCTAAAATTGTTTAGCAAATTAATAGCCAGTATCGGTCAAACAACAAATAAAGTCAAACCTGCGAATAACATTTTGGAACTCTTAGCCAAAATAACAATATCAAGCCCCACAAAGATAGCTTATCCGAGTCAGAACATTATCTAGGTATCTTGGATAAATTAAAGGCAAGAATGTACCCACCACCTTCCTCATTTCTTCCGCCGGCCCCACGCCAGAGGGTTCTGGCATACGGCTGAAGCTCTCGTTCTTTCATTAAAAAAAAAGAAAAAAACAGCCACGAATTTAGTTTTGCCGGTTTTGACTGCGCGCTACAATAAAACAAATCAACCACCGAAGCATAGTATCAATTAAGTGATCGCTAGAACTACGGAAAGATATAAAATATGTAAAAATACAGAATATTATCTCCAGAAAATATTGTTACCACGTGCCCTATATGTACGGAAAGCAAGGCCTTTGCACTTGTTGCCTTCCCTGTGTTACACGCTAGGATGACACATGATATAGTTTTAATCGCACTTTTAAAAGAAAGGCGGTCGTGTGTTTGTGAGGTCATGCACCATGCCAGTGGTTCTCAGCCAGTGATGTTTCACGGACCCCTTGTGGATCGGCGGAGATGATGGAGGACCCCGTTCGCAGTGAGGGGAAGGGAAAGGTATGGGTTAATTTTGATAATAATTTAATAAACGGATATAACAAGGGGCTAGTGTGAAGTAGACTTTGCTCTTTGGCATACACGCGAGAAAACTCACCCGAAAATTGGAATGTTTCGTCTCAATCGGATAAAAGGCCACCTTTATTGCCAAACTTGACTAAGAAGTCAAGGCTTCGCGGACCCCTAGAATGCGTTCGCGGACCCCAAACGGTCCGCGGACCCCCATTTGAGAACCGCTGCACTATGCAAACGTACGGCATCTTGAACAGCGCAAATGACGAATAGGACTCCACATCGTTGTGGAATTTGCGCACCAGATGGAGTGACTCTGTCAGGGCAATATTCATTGCTTGGTTTTTTATGTTTGAAAACTTTTGTTTTCCTCTTTGTTCTTTAGAAAATGAAAACGTGAGAAACAACTGAGAGTTTGCATAGCATCATTAACTTGTGACGCCGCATTTATTCCACGATGATCTCCCGCCATATTAGCTTCCTCTGACGATCCTTTTTTGAAATCGCATTGATGCTTACCGTAAAGAAAGTAATGTGGTCTCACCATTTCTATCAGTAGCCAAGCTGTAAATCCAATTTCCTGTATCTCCTTCTGAAGAGGAGACAAAAACAACAGACAATGTTTGTGTCCCCCTTCTTCCTGAAGAGAGTTTGATCGTCGGCATCGGAATGTTTTCTTGTTTCCCTTATGGCATGGCTGTCCGAGTCGATCCGACTTTTTCCGCAACCCGAATAGTTCCCCCAACTCTTGAGAATCCGCCTCAACCGTAGGCGATGGAAACGTATGGCGTCATCTTTCGGCGCTGTCGTCTGGATTTTGAGCAAAAGATCAGTTAGAAATCCTTCTTCCCCTACGGGAAAACCATCTGCACCAGTGGCGGGATGAGAGAAAAGTTTTTTCTGCATGAATGACGGCTTGCCAGTGCCTTGGCCATAATAGTGGGGAAACACGGTATTTGTTTTTGCGACAAAAATTTATTTTGAATTGTAAACTTGCTGAACTACCACTGCACATTTCTAGATTTGTTTTGTGGTGTATGTCATACTGCTTGTAAGATTTTTTCAATAGCCAGGGTCGTAGAACGTTTTAAACTCTAAACTTGACTCCTGTGCGTTGCCATACGTGTTCGGGTAAGGTATTGTTTCTGTCCACCAGATGGATACACTTCCTTTCTCCGACATAGCACCATAGGTTTAGAACCTACCTCAATCAGGGATGAATCCTTACTATACGGTCCTCTTTTAAGCCCAGAACTTCCTGATGGTATCCGGTGACCATTGAAAGTTTAAGATGCAAATAATTTGGTGAAAAAAAATTGATCTCCCCAGCTTCTAATTTTTCTGGCCACATTAACTGCTAAGCACGCTATGTCCGAAGTAAGTCCAACGGATGAAGGCATCGGTCTCTGCCCATTCACTCTTACAAAAAAGAACACTAGCAGCAATGAGGGCTACCAATTTTCCTTTGTGTTTGACCTTATGTAGGCTGGTGTGTATCACTTGTTTCTCTTTCTGCAAGCTGAAGTTTGAAATGATTATGCTTGGCCGGCTGATGAGGAAGACCCAAACTTGATCACCCGTGGTGTGCTATCTTTCACACAAACTCGGCACACCTTTAAGATTTTTAGAAATACATGAAAGAGATGGCATAATCCCATATGCAGGAGGGACTGCTCTGTTGGTTCAGATGTGACGGGGTTCACCATCAGTGATACAATCACTGTACCAAAGTGCTTAAGATATCCTGCTCTACTTCGCCACAACATACTGAGTGAATTTGCTCCAACAACCTGCTGAAAAAATACATTTTCTTCGATGGTGAAACTATTTGCTAAGACTTTTGTTATCTGCCACATTCTTATGCCAGAAAGTTTTTAACTTTATTTTAGTTTGTTCATTTGTACGTAGTTGTGTCAGTTTTGAAAACTTCTTCGAAAACTGCCGTTACAGGCCGCATACTCACTTGCATTGGTAGCAGATTGCATTTGGAAGATGGTGTGACTGTAGCTGGCTTCAGTTGCGTCATTGGAATGTGCATCTATTGACATTTAGTGACCATAACAGACAGAATTTATTGTGCCGAAGGAGACTAGCGCGGTAAGATAGGAGCGAACCTGGGTTTGGTTGCAGTAACTGAACGTAGATGGCCGGTATTTTCTGACGCCTAATATTTTGAGTAGCCTTGCATGAAAAGCATATTTTTGTTTGACTTTTTTACCTGGAACATGAGACTGAAGTTTCAAACTGCCCGTGATGTTGCAAACCTAAACAGAGAAGGAACACCACAAGAACATATCGGTGGTAATAGTCGCTGACAAGATGAGAAAGGCAGGGCATCTCTTAACGCCAGACCTCCAGCGAGCACTTGCCGCCTTTTCTCGTGTTTTGGCTGTCGCGTGCACTGTTAAGGCTCGCAAGATGCGGAAGCGTTGCCGAATGTAGGAAGCTCCTCCCTGCCATTTTCGTCCTGTCCTGCGTTTGGTCCTCGAGGCGAACTCCAAGTTGAGACGAAAACACACTATAGTCTATTCAAATTTCTTCACGATGGGGGCAATATGTTCGATGCAGTCGCTAACGAAATGAGAACTGCCGGACATGTCTTACGAATGCCCGGCGTCGAAGCATTGTCGAACGTAAGAAGCTCGAGCTGGAGGCAGGGCAACTGAAACTTTACCTTGCCAGCCTCATCTTGAGAAAGACTAGAGCTACTAAACCATTATAAAAGTGGCAATGCTACACCATACAATTATGTGTTTTACGGAAGCAATTTGTGGTTGATTTAAAAGGAACTGTTGGGATAGTTGGTTATTTATTGCAAAGTTATTGGACAAAAGCCTAGGAGAGGGATGCACGTCAGAGACTATGCATACATCCCCATGTTCACTCAATCTCGGATCCTTGAGCGCTACCCCAGCAAGAGGGCCAGAGAGATTTAGGAGACCAAATCTATTATGAATCAAGGGAACATGTCATAAGCGCACCTTCTGTAGCACTGTCTAAAAAAATCACCATCATCTAGCATTTCTTTTTCAATCTAGCGGGTCACTTTTTCTTCTCTTTTGTTCATTTATTAGTGTTCCATCACATATTTTACTTAGTTCCCTTCGTTTAATTATTTCATGATTCAAGCAGTGAATAATCAGTTGTGCAGTAACGCTTTGTCCTGTCCCATTCTTCCTTCTTGTCCTGGTTCTTTGCGCTATAAGTTTGCAATTCTGGTTGCTCTTATGAAAAACTTGTTATAAATTAAAATAAATAATATAAACCTTCTTCTGTGAAATAACAAATGGCACCGCGTATTTAAGAAGTGCACAAAGACCAGTTTCTAAAGAGCAACCTTATAATAAAACGTTTTCGTTGAATGGTGCTCCTTTTTCAACTAACTTAATTAAAACGATCCATGTCTGTGTATAACTGTCTCGAACAATTTAAAACAGGCGTACAGTAAGAAAATGAGGCAATTATTGTCTACCGTAGGCTTGACACCATCCTTCCTACTGATACAATAGGCTTTCCCCACAAGGATGGAAGATCACGATTTCTCAGAGAGATGAAATACAGGCTTTAATGAAGGGGCAAAAAATCAAAGCTGCCCTTAACAATAAGGCACGGGATAAGCTATGCACTCGCAGAACAGCCTGGCTTTAGTTTTTTTATTGATTTTAACCTTTCGGTGTCAACTTGATTGATTACTGAAATGTTGAGAGTCAGTTTTACTGAAAAAAGACGCACTTGTATTCACGAAAGCGTGAACATTGTAAACATATTTCTCAGCAAACAAAGCAGATCTACAACAATATTCAAAACCCGCTTGGAAACAGAACATATGCGTGTACCAACGTTCTTAGACCTAGGTCAGTTGACAAGCCTCGAGAAACGCAAGACGCCTGTTAGCGGCTCGTCCGCTCGATGGCGCCTGCTACACTATCACTATGGACAGATTCCGCGTAACTGGTGGACCGTTGGATGCACAGTACCTGCAGTGAAAAGTGAGTTTATTGTTGTTTTTTTATGGTAAACATAAGGTTTGCACAATACTTGACGCAAAAAGAGCATAGTTCAAAAAATGTTCTTCATTGACCGTGGAGGCATTGACGCTGGCGGCGCAAGGAACACTATCCATAGTCTGAGCCGTATATTGAGAGAGTTGAACCATTCGTTGGGAAGTATAGGAGACAAATGAGGAGGCGACATTGGCCGAAAGCGGGCTGGGCGTGTTCCAGTGCGTCTTCAGAAATTCGGATACGGCCAACCAGAAGCCGGAAATAATGCCCTGGCGGTGGTCGCGAGAAACAAACTCGATAGGTGCGTCGGAGTAACTCTCGGTGACTGAAAATATGGTGCACGTGATGTCTCAACCACGGTCGTCCAAAATCGTGGTGGAGGAGTGCGACTAGCGGAATGATCGACATAATCAGTACGCCAAGCGCCGAGGGCCAGGAATCTGCCGTCCGAGCGGTCACACTCTCTCCGAGCAAAACAGAGTTCGAATGGCGCATATGTTTCTCACATCTTTCTGCATGATCATGATCGAAGCATCACGTGCACCCTATTTTGTAACCACGAAAGGTTTCTACACTTCACTCTTCCGCGCTTATTAAAACTATATACGAACGTATACCTTTGATTAAAACAGTTTCTCTCTACCACCGCTAGGGAATTCTTTTCGGCTTCTTGTTGGCCAAGAGAGCATGCCAAGCCCACTTTCTACGCCTGGTGGATTCCCTGGCTCTGCCCGCGCCTCTCATTGACCAAACTCTCTGTACACACGGCTCTGACCATACTTATCTACGCACGTGCCGGCAACAAAGAACCGTTTGTTTGCAAACGCTGTGCTACAGTGGAAATTGTCAACGGATACATCTAAGAACGGTGGCGTCTGCAGAACGAGCGGAGGCATCCATTTCCCAAAACACCAGTTTAGAGACACACCTTTTATCGAATCCCTTCAAGAAGATACCCAGTTTGAGGAAAAAGGCCAAGAGTCTACTTTTAGCGAGTGTCTTTATAAAAGAAAAATTAACGAACTCGATTGGTTGAGTTGACCGAGGAAGAACGAGCATTCGCTCGTTCTTCTCGTTCTTCCTCGGCCGACGGCGAAGCCGAGCGAGTCAGCGAGCCGCTCGCTTTGGGTGGCTAGAGTATGATCGACAAGCTTTCGTGCATGTCACAACCGTGCTGTTTTCGCAAGAATATTTTTACGCTCTGCCTGGTTTGCTGCCCAAGAGAGAACAACAGGTGCTCAAAGGATAGGTAAACAAGACTTGATGCATCCTGCGCTAGCCTTTAATAGTGGCTGCCAGATTTGCTTATGCCGACCGAATGGATTCACTAGACGGCGCTCTTTTTTCTGTAAATGTTGCTATAACTGAAGCCCCGCTTGCTCTAAATTGAGCTTCAATAAAATGTTCCCTTCCTCGAGAACGTGCTTCTATGAAATGGTGTTCAGTCAGCTGTTGTAGACCCCTGCACGAGTGCGACGCAGCAGCTGTTGTGGGTGCTTTATCGTTCTATTAGCATAAAATAAAGGAAGGCACAGAGCGAAATAAAGTACTTCAGTGATGACTACCAGATGACGAAACAAGCTTCCTTATAAAATAGCGTGTGTAGATACCGATGTATCTACGCATCATGTTATTCAGAGAGCAGGTGCAGAGTATATTCAAATATACAGCTTTGTCTCGGGTTTTTTGCGTTATTTTTTAGGTCTTGTCTAGGCACAGGCGGCACTGCCGAACAAGACCAGCGAACAAATAAATATCTACCACAGGGTTCTGTTCAGTTTCGTTTCTGCAGCATTCCCGTCCTTCTCCCGCTCCTCACAAGATTGTTGACAGCTGCCCCTGCGACGATTGAAATGCCGTCCCGGCATGCAGAAGCAAAAAAAAAGAAAAAGAAGAAAAATGAATGTTACAGTACTATTCGCCACGGCTCATAACGTATTCTCCTGCGAACAAAGCTCAGCTTACGATAATACAGAACGCCCTAAGTTAAAAAAATATTTTCAAAATATCAAAAGCGTAGATTGCACTGAGCATCACAAAGAAAACTGCGGAGGTAGAGCCGCATGGGCTCTTTTTACGTTTCTTGCTTCATGCCATACCTAACTGCCTCTAGCACAGTTTTAGGAACTGAAAACAGGAAAATAAACCTTAGAGTGTGATGGGCTAGAAAAAGAAAGAAACGTGACAAAACAAGGCAAACAGGCAATTTAGAAGAGACCAGGGGGGCTATATTGCACGTTTTGGACTCCCAGGAGACTAGAGAAGAAGGAAATGACGTCACCAACGCTCTTTGGATGTTGATTGGTGGAGTCGCTGTTGACGGTATCTGCAGAAGAAAACAAAGAAAAAGTGAGCGGAAATCGGTAAACCGGAAGCTCCAGCATTAACGGACGTGACGTCAAAATGACATATGAATACTTTGCTGTTACGTCGCTTCGAAAGAACGATGCAAGATGGGGTGCAACGCGTCCGCGCCGTCCCGTCGAACTATGGACTGGCTCGTGGGTTCAGAGGCCCCACGAGCCAGGTCGCGCTGTTGGAACATAAAATTGTCCATTTCTTCCTTTTGGAATGAATTGACTGGCTCGCAGGGCTCTCTCTCGCTGGCCTGATCAGACATGATAGACATGATTGAGGCGGTAAATCGTCGTCTGCTATTAGTTTTCGAAAAAGGCGCGCGTCCGCATCACGCAATTGTTCCCGGCAGCTTTTACATCACACAACTTCGGTTTCACTTTTATTTTCAGTACAACTAAAGAAAAACGTGCTAATTTCATCAACATTCAAAGTTTTTTTTTTTTAATTTACGACGATGTGTAAAATAAATGATATGTGACTGTGAGCGTCGCACTCCCTTGGCTACCCTCAGCTCGATGCAAGTACAAGAGTCGTTGGCTTGGTTCGCTCGTTTGGCTTCGTCTCTTCACGGCCGTGCATCGGAAGTGTGTCGTAGTTAATTACTGCGATGTCGTCACGGCGTCAGAAGGTAAGTTTCCGCGATGCGTGGTGTTGCTAAGATACGTTCACTCAGACCTACGTCACTTCCTTCTCCCTAGTCTCCTGGGAGTCCAAAAAGCGCTACATAGCACCCCAGACGAGACGACGTATCGAGCTAATGCTATGAATAAAAACAATCCGAACCTCAAATACTACTTTTTGTACAAACAGAGGCAACCCGCAATATTATGCGATAAATAGCCTCAAAAATTACTGTTCTAACTAGGCGGTGCTGTTCGTAAGTCACGTAAATCGCCGGAGTCACAGAACGTACACGAAACAAATCAGCCCTCTTGGAAAATAAAAATTGTGATGGGGATAGCGATGTGTCTTCTGTAAAAAGCCAAAGGACATAATATCGTCAGTTTTTTTTTCTTTTTTTCTAAAAGTCTTGGAAAACCTATTTACTCTAGTGCAAAGCTTATTAAACTCATTGTAAAAAATA
Source organism: Ixodes ricinus (assembly GCA_037355805.1). Lineage (NCBI taxonomy): Eukaryota > Metazoa > Arthropoda > Arachnida > Ixodida > Ixodidae > Ixodes > Ixodes ricinus. The sequence goes on along the minus strand of JAZHYW010035881.1, from coordinate 23,643 downwards.
GTCTAAATTTTGACCATTTAGCTGCGTTGAAATACACTACGCAATGTCTATACACCTTGTTTCAGTAATTGAATGCAAACAAAACACATAAAAGACCTGGTAACCCTTTTTGCTTATACCCTTTCCCTGCAAGTGTGAACGGTCTAAAGCCGATCCCATGATAGGCTGAAGTACTTCGGACATAGCGTGCTTAACGCGGCCAGAAAAGTAAACTGAAAATATCCATCTCCTTTGAATTGAACGTTTCGGAGCTTAATGTTTTCAATAATGACCTTCTCGTAGGTTTCACTGTAATTTGTAGTATGGACTAACAACAGTGTTTTTGTGAAATGTGGCAAGATATGTGCACATTCATCAGAAAAAAAAATACCAGACAATTAATTTAATTCCGTAGGGAAGCCACGAGAGGAAAAAGATGGCAAGACCTGATCGACAAAAAAGGACTGGGCCTATAGTGTGCAGCAGTCTTGCAGGGGTTGATTCATGACTCAAGACGGTTTGAAACCAATCATGAATGCAGTGAAGAAAGGTGTGCATCAGGTCAACAGGAACAATACCTGACCCGAACATGCAGTGCAATGCAGAGTAGGAGATAATTAATGTGTCAAGCTGGCGTGGGGAGACAGGGGAGTTTGAAATATGATATCACGGGCAAAACAGATGTATTTTTTGACATAACATATGTCATAAGATATTGAGGTGGTCTAGTTGTATATGCATGATATAAAAATCAAATAGCGCAATGGTTAGACGCTTTCAGCGCGCGCCAAATTGAGCCGCCATAGCCGACCTTCTCTTGTCTTACCGAGATGCCGAGCCACTGAAGCGGGCGTTGACGAGTCTCCACAAGGGCCTATGCTGGGGAGAAGGACACGGTAACATCTAAAATGGCAATTACCTGCCCTGCTGTGGTAATGATGAAGTGGAGCGAACGGAATAAGAGGGAACAAAAACTGAAGGTCGGTAATGGCAGCGCCCATGCACAGCTGCCTGAAAGCGTCTATAGACAGGACACGCGCTAATTCACAACTGGCGTTTTAATAGAAAAGAAGAAGGAAGCAGCATATAAATACACTGAAAAAAGGAAGAAAGAAGATTCATAATAAAAGGAGAAAAATTGAAAGGTATAAACAAAAATAAAAGAAACGAAAATAAATGAAAGGGAGCAGCGTAACTAAATCAATTCCGGGAAATACATTTAAATTAAGAAAAAGACTATAGCTTAAAGAAAGAAGAAGTTGAAAAGACTAGAAATTCCCACTGGATTAACCTCAAGTTGGCAACCGAAGGTAAAGTAATTCTTTGTCAGTTAATGCCACCGATGGTGCACTCACACAGGCGTCTTCCTTTTCTTTGATGGTTAAGGCTGCGGTCCCACGGCGGCCATCTTGAACAAGGCGTTAGTTCAACCAATAGATGGCGACACGCACCCGTGGGGTGGCCGAAACATTGGTTCACGGTGGGATGGCTCGAGCACCATCACGTTCCCCTCGTGGCCTTGCTCGCGCCGCTGCCAGCTGTGCTCAGCTGGCTCAATAGCGTGGCCCAGCAAACGAATGTATGCGAGAATTTCAGGCTTTGTATAAATTGTTCTCTGATATAGGGAGATGCGGTTCAGCGGTTGTCACGGGCTTTCGCAATAAATCTTACCAAGAAGGAATCAATTGTTGATTGACGTGTCAATACTCTTTCAATGAAAACTTCTGCAGGGATGCACGCTCAGTAGACTCAATCTTCCAAGACATCAGTGGAAGCGGACGTCAAGTAAACTGCTTCGCAATTTACGGTACTTACCTCACCATTATAATGACGACCGAAAAGTGACATAACGAAATATTGTGTTTCATGGGATCCGGAAGATTTTGTAAAGGTTGTTACATTATAGTTCCCAGAAAACAAACGCCGTTGCAATATTTTCGAAAGTACCGATATAATGTTGTAAGTACAGCTTCGGAGGAGTATGATGAAAACCATCAGAATAAATAGGAAGACGTTTATTTGCAATGAACACGCTATGAATGAACGGCGTTTAGCGACGGCAAGTTATGAGCGTATGGGAATTTATAAGTTCACGTGATTGCTAACTATGGACATGCGGACAATGACGACCTGTTTTGTCGGGAGATGGAGTAGCGGTGATGACCTGATATCGGACGAATCGTGGCAGACGAACAAGCAAGTTTCTTCTCAGCGAATGGTAAGCGTCCAGTGTCAAGCACAGCACGTGGCTACCGACGTTGTCGACGTTTCGAACACTTACCACTTTCGACAAAAGTGCTGGCACATCAGCTAACTTTGTGGAAAGAGTCGAAGGCTTCCTCGAGTCCAGCGCCATCATGAACTGTAACTGAAAACGATCCACTCTTCACTCTGTGGGTGGCGAAACGTATCCGCATCTGCGGAGTCATGGTCGATGCGTACTCTAAGTGGTTGGAAGTTTACACGATGCCTGCCACGACGTAAAAACGCGTCATAGACGTTCTACGCTCTCTTTTCCCTACTTTTGCCCTATCAAAAATACTTTTCTCTGATAACGCGCCAAATCTTGCTTCAAATAAAATAAACAAGCCCCCCCCCCCAAAAAAAAAAAAAAATGGCATCAGGCATCACATTAGTGCACCATACCATCCTGCAACTAACGGGCAAGCAGAACAGTGGGTGTGCGAAACGAAAAAAGCCCTCTTAATTGAAGCTTACGGAAGAAGCAGTTCAGTGAAGAATCGCCAGGTTCTTGTTCCAGCAGCACGCGACGGTTTCATTTTACACGGTAAAAACACCCGCCGAAACAATATGTTCGGCGGACGAAGAGCCACACCGCTCGATCTCATATGATACTATGGCCATGAATGAAGATCGAGAGACTCCCAGATCAGGAGTAATGGCAGATTATTCGGTCGGACAACTTGTGTACGTGAGGAATTTCAGCGGAAGTCGGGCCTTCCATGTAAAACTTGAGTGAAAAAGGCTCTATGTTGGTTGACAAGAAGGTGTCATCCCTCTGAAGACGTTGGATATCAATGCCCTTGAGTGTAAATATAACGAAATCACAAAACTCTCTTTGTGTATTGTGTAACTGCCCTTGTATTTGGTAGTAGAGGCTATGGTGGTGATTTGGACCTTTCACACCAGGCTCCTATTTCTTATTTTTCGCCTCATACTCCTTTGCGGTTTCAGTAGTCTTCAAGAATCTTTTGGAACGGGGACAATTTACGTCAATGAGGCCATTTGTTCCAAGTAGTCAATCAGGGAATGCTGCTAGAAATCCGTCCTTTATATTAACGAATAAGCCGCACTTCTGCACATTGCAGTTTTCCTGTTCCACGTACAGTTGTAAAGCAGCATCCTCATTGATTCTACCATATTCTGTTGCGGGTGAAGAAAGGTCTTTGGGTACACGATACTTGAAACAAGTCTGGCACTGTACGTTGTGGTTCGACACCCACTAATATCGTCGTCCTTATAGAGCCTGATAATTTAATCATTACTTCGTCACCTCATATTGCTCTTCATCAACAGTAAGTACAATAGGCTACCGCCATATTACAATTCAAGAATTGAAAAATTGAGTCGTTCAGTCCTTCAATATGTTTATTAATTATATAATGTTATTACGTTACATTACCTCGAGACGATCGACGTCCATCGTCGATCTTCAAATACTTATATAAGGGGGGGGGGGCGATCGGTGGCCGAGTGCATGTCTAGCGCACACCAGCTCGGAACACGTGGAGCGAAAGCTCGCGCTGCAGAACCCACCCCGCCCCTGCCCGTTTCGATGTGGAAGAGCATCATACCGGCGTATGGTCGTGTATCACTACTGCGTGGTGCACGTTAAAGACCCCAGGTTTGCGGTTGTACCGCACTGGCTAAATTGCTCATGTACACCTGAGACACCAGACGCCCACTAAGGCAGACTAACTTCCGGCTGTATAAACATACACACAACAATTTGCAATTAGACGCACAATCACAAAGAACACAGCGTGTCACCTCTTTTTTTTTACCGTCTTTTTTTTAACCAGCGCAAGCTCGCGCGTTCTCTCTTTTGAGACGGTTAGAACTAACGTTGATTAGAAACAGTCGCACATAAAACCCGCGTTTCTCCTACCCGGCCGCTTCCTCCTCTCATTATGTGTAGGTGGTTAAAACTAAATAAGCTATAATAATGGTGTATTATTCATATTTAGTTTCAGTTTCAGTCAGGGGAAAGGAGGTTCGCGGGAAGTAGGGCCAATAAATGAGCTGCGCTTAGAGTATCGGCACTCTCTTTTTCGACAGTGTTGTGGACGCCGCCATTTTGGTGCTTGTGCAGAGCCAACGGTAGAGCAGGCGCAACTGCCGATCGTCATGATTCAAAATTGCGACTTCCTCAGCATTAGATTCGGTGTTAGGAAGCTCATGTAATATTGCTTTGCTTTGTCGCAAACTGTTTAATGTGGAGGACGGAAAAGCGTTTCTTGTGATTTCAGATACAGCTTCAAATAACTGGACACCATGATTTTAAGCCACAATATGGCCAAGTGTCGCTACTCTGAAGCGTAGCTTATTTAATGACACTATTCATGCCCTTGTTCAAGAAGCTTGTAATACCTGGAGGGTCCATGACGTGAGCCCTGTGGATTCCACAAGCCACTACCTTTTGACACCTGCCTCTTCCTCATTGTTCCCGCTAGTGCCAGTAAATTAGCTATGCTTCAGAGTAACGACACTTGGCCATATTGTGGCTTACAATCATGGTTGCCAGTTATCCGAAGCTTTATCTAAAATCACAGGAAACGCTTTTCCGTCCTCCACGAATGTTTAAACAACCCGCGACAGAGCCTAGCAATATTGTATCAGCTTCCTAGCACCGCATCTAATGCAGAGGATGTTGCACTTTTGGATCATGACGATCGGCAGTTGTGTTTGCTCTGCGCAAGACCCAAAATGGCGGCGCCCAAAACAATTTTGGGGAACGGAGTGCCGATACTTTAAACGCAGCTCATTTAGTGACTCTAGGCATGAAGTGAACTCGGGTGTATTCTTTCCCTCTTCGTCTTTATCGTTTATTGATTTCAATTATATCGAATAATGAACACTTTATATCACGCTACGCTTGTGTAATTATTTCTCTTAGATTTATTAACCTGACCCAGTACTTAAACCGTTCATTTATCGATAGTAAATCTTCAAATATATTTTCTAAATGTGAAGGTGAAACGACACGGAGATTGATGATGATACAGACGCCAACGCCGCCCTCGAAAATTGTTTGAACTTGGAAATCAGCAGTTTTGTCTGCCATCCGCCAGGTAGCACAACAAAACACCCAAACAGTTTTTAATTGTTTTTAAAATTAGCTAAGCTCTACAACTATCAAGAAACCAAAGCAAGATCATTGGGAAAATCTAATACATCGCAATGTATATCTATTCCATAGAATAAATGTTATTAGATGCCAATAAATCTGTTTGATGTCCAAAAAAGATGTGCGTCAAAAACAGGTAAGTTTGAAGGGCTCCCGGAGCGTTATGACTTTGAAAATAAAAAAAAGCCACCGTCCACCTCTTGGGCAACTATTGTAGTTCTAAATGTTCTAAACGATTTTACCATGGTTTAATTATTTACTCAGCGGCATTTGAATTACGATGACTCGAAGCACAAAAAAGTGCTACGTTTGATATAGAATATCTAAACAAAAAAATATTACACAACATTAATTTTTTTCTGCATATTACCAAATATAATCACTACATCTGTAGCTAATTTCATTGCCCTAGCGCTTGCCATTAAAAGTATATTTGTGCTGAAAAATGTCAATTTTAGGGCAATATTTGGAGAGCTGTAAAAAACAAAGTAGTGCAAATACCAAAAAAGTATACCGTTACATTCTGCTCCGACATCATCTTAACAAAACTGCTCTATTGGAACCGTGTTATCTTTAATGAATCGTTCGTAAAACATGAACCAGCGGAGCAAGTGAGGGTCCGCGCCATCATATTCACAACGCTACAAATGCGCATGAACAGTATAAACCAATACATACATAATATCAAATGAAAGAGGATTGCATTGCCTTTCGAATGACATCAATCCCACAAAACAGTGCTTAAAAGGAGATGAGTAATGACCTACCAAAAAGTACCTAAACTGCCACATTCAGTGGGACCGTGGCCATAAGGCCTCGTATACACCGTTCCAAGTAGGTCGATGCAGAAAGGGAAAAACACTCTCGAACCAGAGCGCTGCGCCAACGCTCCGCTTACCCTTTCCCTCGAAAGCTCGTCTGCTTCACGGAGTGGACTGTTAGAAAGCACGTGCGCAGTGTACGGAGGCATGTTGTTTCGACAATGTTAGACGCCGCTTTGATATTATAGCGTGTTTTCGCGCGTGACATGGCCTATGCAAGAAAAGAATCGACCGGGCAGCACTGTGCTGTGATTGGTTGTACAAATAATAAAAAAAACGTGAAATAAACGCCGATTCAGTGCGCGAGACCCACGCTGTCAAACAGGATGAATGTGGGTGCGGACCGAAAGGTAAGCGGAGGGCGGCTTAGACATTGAAAAAAGAAAACAGTTGCGTGACTCCTGGTCCACTGATTTAATAACTCTATTTTTCTTCAGGTGGTAATTGGCAGGCGACGCCTGGTGCGGAACGAAAATGCGCCGCCAAAATTGAAGCGTCGGGTATGCGTAATTCGATCGTTTTGGTTTTTTTTTTAATTGTCAATTTACCATGAATACGTTAGTGCGAATGGCCGAACGCTTCAATTACTTGCAGAAAATGGAAAACAACAGCAACACCCGCGATGTCCACGCAGCATCGACATCTTTTGGCAGCAAGCTGTCTTTACCTGGTCAACTCAAAACTGAAAAAAAAAGAAAGGTTGGCATGGCTGCCAACCTTTCTTTTTCTTGCTGGGAAAGTTTGGAAATGGAAGGAAGACGGAAAGGGGGGGGGGGGTAGTTTTGGTCTGACGCCGCTGTGCACAGCAAGACTGGGCACAGAGCTCAGACTTTGGCTTAGCTTAGTAATAGACTCTCCATATATACTATATATATATATATATATATATATATATATATATATATATATATATATATCACAGCCTCCTGTAGTACACGCCGCGTGCACAAATAATTTTCACGCGAGGTGATTGCAGAGAGGCATATCAATGTGCCAATATTGTGACAGTGAATTCCAAATCAGAAAAAAAAACGGATTCGTCGTACTTGCTATCTCTACTCGGTATTTATATATCGGTTCATGTTTAAATTTGAGGTTTCTACTATTTCAATTAAAGCAGACGTGGCAGCGCAGGTCTGAGCCGCTAACCGCGCAGTTTGTTCAAATGTTCCGGCGCCCCTAAGCTGCGAAAACTCGAGTTCAGCGCAAATTCACATGCCGTAATTCGTGCCATCCTGGCTTCGTTCAATCCTCAATTTCACTTAGCGATCCTCAATTTCACTAGCGATCCCCAATTTCGCTAGCGATCGAAACGCCGAGTTCGGTTTGGGAGCGACGACTGCCCCAGAAGCGCGCTAAAAATTACCCACAAAAAGATGCCAGGAAAGCAGGATGCACTTTTCCCCATGCCTGGCATACCGATTAGGATAGTACGCTTTCCTTTATGGACGAAGACAATGAGCCGAGGGCGCCGAATACGGCAGCCGTGCCGGCAGAAGCAGCTGCGATCGGTGTGACTCGGTGAGCAGGGTAACAGTCCAGTAATGGCGGTCGGTCATTCGGGCGGGTTCGGATTCTCCCAAATGCCCGGATGAGGGTAGGCGGCGCTACACTCGTTAAAATGGCGCCGGCCAGGAAGCCCAGCTTGGAACGGTGTATATTTCTCGTGAAGTCTCATTTCGGAACCGTCGTAAGATTTTGGTTTTTGGTCAGGATCGGTTGGCATTCACAGTCCCTAACATGTACTGCGAGATGCCCCGCTGGAGTTGATTTGAGTGATGTGGCGTGTTCCCGCAACCTGGTGTTGACGCAGCGGCCTGTATGACCGACGTATATCTTGACACAAGTAAATGGTAGGGTGCCTCAATGTCCTTCTGTTTAGGGTGATGCCACCCTTTGTAGTACCCGATGCCGACAGCACGCGCTCACGGCCACGGGAAAATACAAAGAAATCAACGAAAACAAAATGTCGCCATAGCACAGTCGAGCGCCACAGACTCGTGCAGGGACACGCTCTTTCACGCGCTTCTGAACAAAAAGGAAAGTAAAAGTGTGGGACAAAATGGCCGGATGACTCCACCCTAAGCAAAGCGCACATGAAGGCGCCCTGAGTAAAATGGTACTTCGTAAATTCCCTAGCTTTAGCAAGGTACATACTTTTGCTTGCGTTTGATGGTGCACTGAACCTGTCGATCTTGCGGAGCATTTATCGTTGGACATAGCTTTTTGAACTTGTTTGGTGGTGAAAATATATCAGGGATGTTATATGCTAGACGCCACCTTTTTCATGTAATGTGACCAGGGGTTTCCCAGGATTCTAATTAAGGGGGGGGGGTGGAGGCGATGCGATGCGAGGCTAGATAAAATATAAAACTGTTTCTTTTTTAGTCCACTAGCTAAATTACAGACGTCTATTAACCAAATGCTCATACCCGTAATGTATGTTTCCCTTTCTATATATACCTGAGAAGTGATGTTTTCTACTTAATCTGAAAAAAAGAATTTTGACTTTTTCCTTTTTTTAGATTTAAGGGGGTGTCCAGGAAAACTAGGGGGGTCTATACCCCCCTAGGGAAGGGGTCTAGGGAAATCCTGTATGTGACAGCTGGTGAATGTAGGGTATCACTGCAGGGCGCTGTCTTGGGGGTTTAGTTCCCAAGAGAGCGCCCTTTTCTCTATTAAAACGCCAGTTGTGAGTTAGCGCGTGTCATGTCTATATGCTCTGTCCTTTGTCCGTTGTCTAACCTTTGCGCTATGTAATTTTTATAACATACGTCACTTCAACAAAAATAAATATTGTCTTTATAAAAGGGTTGGTGCATGTTGATTTTTTATTAATGAAAAAGTTTACCTACCTAGTGTGAGCGGTGCCCCCACCTCCGCCCCCCCCTCCCATCAAATTCTGCCGATGATGAAGGGCACTAAAGAATGCGCCGAGAAGCTGAGGGAGGGAGGAGACGAGAGCACGAGGGTAGATGTCAAAACGTGCAGCTCTGGTTGGAATGATTACTGAGTAGACCCGAATGTTGCTGCCTTTGTCTTCACTCGGCTAGTCAAAGGCGTTCGAGTGGGAGAGCCAAACTCTGGAAGGACACCGGCGTTCTGCGTTCTAACGCGTTCGACCAGTGCAGCAGAGACAAAAGCTGCCTTCGTCTACACCGCACTCGTCGAAAGCATTCAGAATGCAAAAGCCAAACGCCTGGTGCCGGCGCTCCGTGTGCAGTAGAGGCAAAGGCAGCTGGCTTTAGGTCAACCCACTACTCACTCCATGCCAGAGCTCCGCATTCTCACGTCCCCGAGCGCTCTCGTCTCCTCTTCTCCTCAGCTTCTCGGCGCAAAGAATTATAAAAGTTTAGCTACACTGGCTAGTGAAACATCCAACTGACACCATGACATCCACCGAAGAAAGTAGCATTCCTTGGAATTTTCCCAAAGGTGTTCTAAATTGCATAGCATCCATAGGATATCTTCGCACTCTTCCTGTCGCGGGAGTGCACTTCATGACTTCTCACCACACTCTGAGAAAAAATGTAGGAAAAAGGTAGCAACAGCGCGTCTGCCTCCTTCTACTGACGCGCCCCCAAGCGGACACGAGAAAAAGGAGGCACGAGACGTGTTTCTCCTTCTCCAGGCAGACGGGAGAAAGCTTCCGCCCTCCTGACTCATCTTCTTTCAATTTTGTTTTTCGAGCACGTCGCTCACATTGTTTAATAAATGTTGTTGAGTTGATTGAGCTTCAGCGGCAGCGACGGCTCGCCTGTAATTCCGTCTTCCAGTCCAAACGTGCAGAACATTTTCGGTTGCATTCACGTTTTCTTCGCTAATTGTCTCTAACGAGCAAACGAAGCCGCTAGAAACCACGAAGTTCCGGAGCAGTACCAGCAGCGTTACGTACACAGGTAAGATAGCCGTCTCTGGTTTGCGGGACCCACGCTGGAACTGTGTCGACGTTTTCGGCGTTATGAAAATCGCAGAAACTGCGTCCAGACAGGCAGGTTTTGCCTGCCGGCGCGCCTGGTGCCTTCCGTGCTGAGTTCGGTACTGTTTTCCGATGTCGAGTGCCAACCGGCGTTCAACGTGGTTCTGTATTTCTGCGTGTCAGCAACATAGCCGCAACATCCTGATGGCAGTGTTGTGGGTTGTGAACAGAATGGAATTATCGCCGATGTGACCATGTGTTCGCGTATCAGTGGTGTGACAACAAGATCAGATGACGTAAACTGTCGGGCATTGATGCCGCTGGTCGGGCCGTGATTGAGGGGGCGGGAGTCGCGGTGTCGACATTCCGCTTTCATTAAAAGTTTGAGACACACTCGAGGGATTAAGTACAATCAATCGACGTGCGGATAGTCATGTTGGAACGCTGGTCTGAACAGTAAACCCTATCGTACGGTGGCCAATTTGACTGTCGGTTGTCTCCCCCGATATCTATTGCGCTGTGGGAAAGGACTGAACTGTACGAAATTATGACGAAAAGCACGTATATTTACAGTGCTAAATTTTAGCATTCAAAAAGAATGGTAGGTAAACTCAAAAAAAAGCTACCGTTTATTTTGCTGTTTAAATATACTACGGTTCCTGGAGAACCGCCCTCAGGCGGCGCGCTGGGATGAGCGCTGAAGTTTTCGTGCCCGAGACGGCGAAGCTTTACTGTCAACACCTGCCGCAAGTCGCGTCGACTGCATTCAAGTTGATCGAAAAGCGATTTTTCTCTCCTTGAAGCATCACTTCCAGCTGAGTGAATATCCGCTCTACAGAGATTAATTCTGTTTTAACTTCGAAGGAAGAACTCGGTGAAGCGTGGTTTATTCTTTGCTTCCAAGAATACAAGTCAAAACGTAAACACGCTCGCGGCTGCTCTTATACTGATAGCAGCCGCGCTATAGATAGGAAAGAGTAACGATAAGGTTGAGCAGACACACGGCACTCGACTCGGACACAGTGACACAACAATCCTTTCCCTCTACGAAGTTCGTGGCGTCTACGGCTTGTAGCGCTCCGGAGGTCGGCTTGGTCGTGTGGTGCGCCGAGGCAGGAGTGGGGAAGCCGGTGGAGCTTCTGGTCTGGAGAACCCGTTGTCCGATGGTGGGGCACTGGGACCAACAGTCACAGTACTAGGGAGGCTGGAGTCTGGGTCAGGCGGCCGTGGAGTCGCAGCTCCGTTCCTGCTTGTGCCAGGTCATGGTCGTGCTGGCGATTCATTGTCAGCTGTAGCCGTGTCAGGTCTGGATGCCTGAAAACGGCTCCAGTCGGTTATGCTGTCCCCAGATCAGCTTGACATGAACTCGGCCGCAGGTTGTCAGCATGAATGTAGCCGCTCTTCCTCCCCGACACGAGACCAGAATAAGTAGCTGGACTCACGCGCTTGCTTACTGTGCCCGTCAGCCATTTGGTGTCGCCGGCCCGTAGGCCCTTTACCATAACTTGGTCACCTTCAGAGAACTCCTCCAGGCCCTCGGTGCTGGTCCGCAGACTCTTTGGTTCGCTCGAGTTCTCTTTTCATTCGTTTTTCGAAGTCGGGGTGCAGAAGACTCAGTCTTGTTCTGGACCTCCATGACAGGAACAGCTGGGCAGGAGTTTCATCAGTTGTCCCGGTGGGGGTGTTCCGGTAACTAAACAGGAATTGGTCTATGCGATGCTGCAGCGACTTCGCATGGCCGCTTCTCTGCTCGTCCATCACCTGCTTGAACAAAGACCTTTTTACGGTTTGTACACAGCGTTCCGCGCTGCCATTGGAGGCAGGACGATGGGGCGGAGACTTGCTGTAGTAGGACGCTCACAGCAAAACTGCTACTCAAAAACAGTTCAAATTCTGTTGATGTGAATTGGGGTTCGTTATCGATTACGACCTTTCCGGTAGCCCGTATGCCGCAAACACGGGGCGCAGTTTTTCCACGGTCTTCTCACTACTTGTGCTGTTCATCTGCAAACACTTCGATCCATTTAGAATAGGCGTCCACAAGCACAGGAAACCATTGTTGATCGCGATATGCATAGTCTAGATGCACTCTCTCCCTTCTATGCGTAGGACAACCCAAGACAACAAGGGTACCTAGCCGCAGCATTTTGTGACAGCTGACACGTGGCACATTCTTTCACTGTTTGCTCTACATCTTCCGTTAGACGAGGCTACCATACATGACCCCTGGACAGCATTTCATTCGCGTCATCTCTGATGACCTTCGTGCAACATTGTCAACACTTCGCCTCTCAGTGACAATGGAACCACTACGTGATTGCCCCAAGTAACGCACTCTTGATCAACTGACTGTTCGTTGTGTCTAACAAAATAAGGCGCTCAGCGAATCCTCTAACTTTCGAAGGCCAGCCGTTTTGTGTGTAGAACAGCACTTTTGACAACAACTGCTCCCTTCGCGTTTCCCGTCTTATCTCTCTTGCCGACAGCGCAGCTTCGTCCAGCGCCAAAAAAACTGCACGCAATCTGCCTCCTCATCTTTGTTTGGCAGCGGTAGCCGTGAAAGCGCGTCGGAATTTCCAATATAACTGGATTTGCGATACGCCCAAACAGCGACAAGCAATAAATAAAGCCCAGCGCTGCACGCGTGCTGCTGACATTTCAGGAATCGGCTTACCATGGCCCAGAATTCCCACCAGTGGTTGATGGTCAGAGTAGATGCAAAATTTTCGGCCAAAGACGAATTTGGGAAATTTCTTCAAGCCATAAACCACTCCAAGCGCCTCCTTTTCAAGGTGCGCGTAGCCTTCTCCGCGCTAAGCGTCCTAGACGCAAAAGTGATGGGCCTCTCCTCAGTACCCACTTTATGAAAGAGTATCGCGCCTACGCCGTATGCCGACGCGTCACATACCAGACCGAGGTCATTTTCAGGATCATAGTAAGTCAACACTCGTTCGCGCGTCAGCCACCGTTTTGTTTCCTGGAACACTTTTTCCTCCACTCCGGTCCAATCCCACCTGGTGCTTTCACTTAGTAGCTGGTGAAGTGGCTTCAGCTCTGCTGACATGTTCGGAACACATTTTCCGTAGAAATTCAGCAACCCTAGGTATGCTCGCAGCTGCTGTTTGTTCTGAGGGCTTGGCGCCTCTTTGATTGCGCGTAGGTGTTCCTTGGAAGGCCGAATTCCTTGCTTATCAATTACGTGACCCAAGTAAGCCACCGACGTCTCAAGAAACTTGCATTTTTCTTTTGTTAATTCAATACCGCGCTCCTTGAACCTTGTCAGCACGCTTTTCCACTTTCCGGTAACATTCTTCAGACGTTTCTCCGGCTATCAACACATCGTCAAGGTAGCACGACACTCTCTCAAGGCCCTTCATTGTCTCGTTCATTACAGCCTGAAAAATAGACGGTGCACTTCTGATTCCATATGGGAGGCGTGTATACTTAAAGAATCCCATATGTGCGCTTACAGTTACCAGTGACTGAGAATCCGGGTGCAGTTGCAGCTGCTGGTACGCCGTAGAAAGATCAAGTACCGTGAAATATTTGCAACCGTGTAACGTTGCAAATACGTCTTCCATTACCGTCAAGGGATAATGGTCTGTTCTGAGGTTCGGGTTCAGCGTTACCTTATAGTCCCCGCATAACCTTACTTTGGTTATTCGGTTTGGGAACGACGACAAAAGGAGTTACCCACTCACTCTGCTGAACAGGAACAAGGACTCCGGTCTTTACGAGCGAATGCAACTCTTGCTCTACTGATTCTCTTAAAGCGAATGGCACAGTTCTATGTTTACAGAAAACTGGCGTTGTGTCGTCCTTCAACACTAATTTAACTTGACTGCCCGCGATTAATCCCAGCGCAGGCTCAAACACTTCCGAGAATGCAGTCTCACTAACACCATACACTCTCATCCAGTCTAGCCTTAACGCCTCTAGCCAATCGCGGCCCATTAACAAGGTGTCACATTTTCTGTGGCGTTCGCACCACTACAAGCGACAACACCATGGTCTGGCTCATTGTGCTCCACAGGTACAATCAACTTGATCAATACACCTCCAACGGCACGCCCCCATGAGTTTTCAACTTTAGGCGACAGTTTGCGAGAGACAATCCCGGCCAGTACTGCTTATACAACTGTTCAGGCACAATGAAAACCGACGCTCTTGTATCCACCTGCATCGTCACCCTTCTGCCCGCCACACGAACTTCAGTAGTGTAACCGCCTTTGCTAGCATTGCAAGAGCCAATGTTGTACAGCCAAACGTTGTCCTCACCACTACCGTCGTCCACGGCTTGCACCAAACGGGACGTTGCTTTGCAGACCATTGCCAGGTGTCCCACTCGTCTACAAACTCGGCACTTGTACTTCCGGAACGGGCAACTTGACTCGGCATGGGGTGCTCCGCAGCGGAAACAGCATGACGCCTCGGATGTCTCCGTGGTGACTGCCGTCGTCGCCTTCCTGGTAGCCGCTCCGACGTTCCTGTCTCGGACGAGACGTTGGACGGCGTTCACCTCCACTTGTTCCGGGGCTGCTGGCTGAAATTTCCTGGTGTCTGCTCTTGCGAGTTCATATGCTTCTGGCAATGTCGCACGCCGCCGAGAAAGTTAGAGTTTTCTTTTTTAGAAGCTCTGCTTGGGCTGTCTGGTCCTTGAGTCCCGCGACAAAACGGTCCCGGAATGCTTCATTCAGGAACTGCCCAAAATCGCAGGTGGCCGCGAGCCTTTTAACTTCACCGTAAATGTCGCCACCGTTTCCTTCTCAAGCTGGGCCTCCGGTTGAATCTGAATCGCTCGACGATTACCATCGGCTTCGGAGCGTAATGCTCCCTCAGGACCATGACCAGATGCGCATAGTCCTTCTGTTCTGGCTTCACTGGGGTTAACAGCTTCTTCAACGTGCGGTATGCTTGCTTCCCGATGGCCGTTACAAAGACCGAGACCTTCAAATCGTCGCTCACCTTCGTTGCTCGAAAATAGTGCTCCAGCCGCTCGACGTACGACTCGAATTCTTCGTTCCCATCCTCGATGAACTGCTCAAACCGGCCGTCGCACAAACCAATATCGTGGTCCTCCGTCACGGAGCTTCCGTTGTTGCAGATGACAGTGCTTGCTTCTGTCTTCCCAGCCATCCTATCTTCGTCGCCACTGTTTTAGCTTCGAGGAAGAAATCGGTGAAGCGTGGTTTATTCTTTGCTTCCAAGAATACAAGTCAAAACGTAGACACGCTCGGGGCTGCTCTTATACTGATAGCAGCCGCGCTAGAGATAAGAAAGAGTGACGCTAAGGCTAACAGACACACGGCACTAAACTCGGACACCGGACACCGACACAATGACACAACAAATTCAAGACGGCAATTGCAGCTGTGCGCGAACAGCACATATAGAAATATAAACACTACAATACAAATGCAGACTACGACGTGCCGGGCGGGGAAACAAACTAATGGCTTCGAACCGCATTGGAGCGACTCGATTTATTGGCTTTCAAATAATTACGGCATGATCAAGCGTTAACCTTTTTATAAGAGATTAATCCTCTGAGCCATTCAAAATATTGTCAGAGGTATGACATAGCAGTAAA
The DNA here is from genome assembly GCA_037355805.1 of Ixodes ricinus. Lineage (NCBI taxonomy): Eukaryota > Metazoa > Arthropoda > Arachnida > Ixodida > Ixodidae > Ixodes > Ixodes ricinus. The sequence continues at coordinate 7,966 of JAZHYW010035881.1, read as the reverse complement.
AAAATCAACATGCTGGGAATATTGTTTATTGCTTAGGCAGTCACCGAGAAATTCCGTACGTTCAAAGCGACCAGCATAAAAGACGGGAACGCAGAGCTCGGGTGTTGTGTTCGGGTTAGTTTGCCGTTGTATTGATGTTTCTATGTGCCATGTATGTGTATGCACTCAATGTATGTTCACCTGATACTTGTAGTATGCGTAATTTGTCTACAGCTGTGTATAGTAGAGGTCCCCCAGCGCAATGGTGGCCTGAGAAAATAAAACTATTTTTTTAGAACATGAATTGTGCGGTGTTTAGCGCCACCTAGCCTAGCTACTTGCAATTACTCTGCTTTGCCTGCCGTCTGGTGGCAAGCAATTTAACCTTCTTCCACGCTACGCGATAAACAGCGGCTTCGAGTTTGTTCCTTTAGAGCGGCTTTTGGTTTCGCGGATTGGTTTTCCATTCCTCCGTGATGTGCGGTTGGCAAAGGAATTGTGACTCGGGGAACAGCAAAAGTAAGACGTAAAGTGCGCGAAGTAACTGGGTATCGGTTGTCTCCGTTTAACATCGCAGTGCTGACGACGAGAAGACTGAGTTACTGCTTTCGAAACGCAAGTTTCTGTACCTGCGGGGGGAATCTGGCTTCGGAAATAAACACAGTTCGCGGGAAGCTCGTGTTACGCGTTTATTTGCTGCTCCTCTCGTCCCGTACAAGAGACGTAGCGTCCTCGTTAAGCCTTACTGAGCTCGATTTGCTCGATTCAGGGCCGCCATATCGAGATGCAGGCGACGGAGGAACAATTTGCTCCCCTGCTTCAGGGACCAATGTTTCTCCTTTCTAATGGAACATAGGTTACAAGAGCATTCCTACCCTTAGGGAGGACGATTGATACCCTTTTTCTAAGAATGCAGAGGCCGTCCACTCGGAGGAGGGACCGATCGACTGTCCCGAGTGATCTCGCTGGTCCCCCGAAAACGAGATATGCGCCGGGGAGCACGAAAGAGTAGGCCAACAGGGTGGCATACTCTCCCCGACACGATACGGAACGAGCAGGCTTGAAGCCAGACGACTCCTGTCGCCAGGTCCGCGACTGACACCGTATCGTGGGAGTGAAACCAGTGACCCCCACAACAGTAATACGCTTTTTCTCTAGCGACCTTCTGGAGACTCCTTCAATACCGGCGTCAAATAAAGCGTTCATTCTCGGCAGCGCCTGCTTGCATTTTATTCGGAGACCGTCTGCGAAAGGGGAGGAAGATAAACTGCGTAAAAGCAGCTGAAGAGAAGCGCCCTTTTTGCCGTTCAGTAGGCGCTCCGAGAGCTCCGACTCAAGTTATTTCGTTCCGAGTTGAGCGAGCCGCTACTAAACGCGCCCGTTATCACCAAAACAGGGGAGATGACGTTAAAAAAATCAGCAGAACCCATCCTTTGGGAATGATTATCTACGTTAATGCGAATAGCATCAAACGGTGCGGAGTTATGCGCGTTCGTCAGGTGGCCGGCACACTCTAGATACGCCAGCCCACTCTTGAGGCGATTCTAAATTTGTTGACACTTTCACAGCCCTGCGCACGATCTCCGCAGCCCAGCACGTGCGTTTGTGTCACTTAGGAAGGCGAGCAAAGCACGCGCCATACGCACAAACACTCAAAATGGTACCGACCAGACTTTCTGGCGTCTCAGCTAGTCTCAACCAACGGTACTCTAAACGGTTGTTTATATCTTTACCATAGGACGCGCCTTACAGCGCTGTCACAGCTACCGGTGCGCGCGCGTTCCATGCACGAGGGCTCATTCCGCTCTCGTGAGGGTGAGCACGGCCGCTACATCACCCTCTCCCCGAGCGCGGGAGAGGGTGAGCTAGGAGCAGTGCTAAGCCTCACGAGAGCGGAATGAGCCCTCGTGCATGGAACGCGCGCGATGGTAAAGATATAAACAGGTGTTTAGAGTGCCTTGAATGACTGCCTTCATAGCTCTGTGGTTAGCGCGTCTGCCTGCTGATCAAGGGGTCAACGGTTCGAATCCCGCCGGCGCCGGTCTTTTTTATTTATTTATCGACCCGCGGCGTAAGAGGTTAGATAGCCAGATAGATATATAGATAGATAGATAGATAGATAGATAGATACATAGACGAAAAGTGCGTGAAGTATCCAAAGAATGCTATTCGCATTAATATTGCGTCCCTGAACTGCCGCTTTAAACACCTCCGGACTGTCGGAGTTGCCCGTCGGTTTCAAGTCGTACCGAAACCAAGCAGTTCGTGTCGCTGTGTGTGTGTTTCTGTGTGTGTGTAAGGGAGGAGAGGGGGGCGGAAGGGGTCCTCTCCGGCTTGCAGTCTGTCGTGTCCCAGCGCGGGACAACGGCAGGGACGTCGTGACTGGACAACCGCCATCAAGCCAATGATGTTTATTTAGGGCGCAAGGACCCAGCACGAGAAAGAGAGAAAGACGAAGTGGCATCTAGTGGCCGAGAATTATAGATGTGGCAAAGATGTAGCAATGAAAGAAGAAGTGAGAATACAACATTTTCCCCCCCGTTGAGAAAAGAAGAGAAAGAGAAAGATGGAAAGAAGAAAGAAGTAGACACAAAGCAAACGCAATACAAATTACATAGGACTCAATGCAATATACAAAGTACGATACGATAGACAAGAATGAATAAATGTACAATAACCTATAACCTCAATTGGAATCAGCACGGTTTGTACACAATAATATACACGGAGTAATTACAAGCTTTGTACAACAATTGACACACACAAAAGATACGAAACGTTATAAACATAAGGCATCTGTAAATCATACTGTGAAAAATAAATTCCGGGCCCGGTTCTAAGAATCTATTGGATACGCGTGTGACCAATAGCAATAAATAATCGCACACAGTGACACAAAACATTAACATGCATACCATTCACACAGTATCTCCGAATCTCACAGGTTTCCGCCGCTCTCGTCTAGAGCGTCTAACAGTCTCGTTTGCTGACGCTGTTGCGGCGGTGTTAGATGCAGCCGCTGCACCTTCGTTCAACTGCACAGTCCTGTTACCGGTGGATCTCCGACCGGAAGTGTCCTGATCACCGTTAGGCTGGACCGGTGGATCCCGTGCAACAACGCCTGAGGGCGTACACTGGGCACGAACCTGACTGTCATCCGCGACTGGAGGTGATTCAGGAACCCAGTGAACTGTCAGGCTTCCTGATGGCCGATGCTGAAACGTGTTTGAGGGCGTCGACTGTTTCTCGGGTGGAACGGCAGCGGTCAACTTCGACGCATTCCAGGCTCTTCCGTCCTCTAGGCGGAATGTCCAACGTCCAACTCGTTCCACTATTTTCAGCGGCTCGCTGAACTTGGATTTATCGTATCGCGTTTTCTTTGGAAGCCGGTAGCGAACGAACTGACCAACAACAAATGTCGGTCGTTTGGCTCCTCGTCGCTGGTCAGTGTATTTCTTGCTTGACTGTTGCCGTTGGCAGACTCGCTCTCGTAGACGTTTCATCTCCTTCACTGGGTTGCGGAGAAATTCCCGAGGTGACAGACCCAGGATATGGAGACGCGTCTTCGGTTTCCTTCCGTGGAGGAGGAGCGCTGGCGACAGACCTGTTGTGGCATGTGGGGTACACCGGTACACCCCTAGGTAGTCGGTGACTGCTTCTTGTAAACGACGCTTCTCAGCGGCAGCGAGCTGAATGAAGTTTTTCAGTACTCGATTGAACCTTTCGACGAGCCCATTGGCTTGCGGATAGTACACCGACGAGTAGACGTGGTTTATGCCTCGGTCTTTTAGGAAGTCGTTAAACTGTAATGACGTGAACTGCGGCCCGTTGTCTGACACGAGACAACCTGGATAACCCTCCCGAGCGAAGACTGATGACAGAAATGTCATCACTCGAGAGGTTGTCACGTCGTGGCAAAACTGAACCTCTGGCCATTTAGAAAAATAATCAACAAGAGTGATGGCATACCGGCATGCTGGCTCTGCTTGTTCAAATGGACCAACAATGTCGATGGCGACTTTGGCCCATGGCCGCTCCGGAAGTGGAACTGGCTGCAAGGGTGTTGGTGAAGCTTTGACAGGCTTGTCTGTCGCTTGGCACACCGGGCAGCTTCTGATCACACTTTCGGTTTGACGATCCATGGCAGGCCACCAGTAGAGGTCTCGGAGCCGGCTCTTGGTCCTGACGATTCCTGGATGGCCTTCGTGAGCAATCTCAATCAGTGTATTCCTCAGTGTCGTAGGAATTACAACATTTTCTCCTCTCATCAGCATGTTTTCTACAACTGAGAGTTCGTCACGAACATGAAAAAAGGGAACAATGTCGTTGGACAAAAACTTCTGCGACGGCCAGGATGAAACTACATAGTCCATCACTTGACTTAGGATGACGTCATCTGTCGTGGCTTGCTGCAGCTGTTCTTTGGTCAAGCAAGGAGTGACGAACGACACGATCTCCTCTTCAAATGATGTCCCGCCTTCCGTGTCAGCTACTGGCAAGCGTGACAGAGCATCCGCCACACGGTTGTCAGAGCCTCGCTGATACTCAACCGTGAAGTGATACATCAGCAGACGTGAGGACCACCGCGTGATGCGCAGCGGACGATGTCCTGTACCGCGTGTTGACAGAAGGGCAATAAGTGCCTGATGGTCGGTACGTAATGTGAAGTGGCGACCCCATAGGTAGTTATGCCATCGCTCACATGCCCAGAGACATGCCAGGGCTTCTTTTTCTCCGACCGAATACTTTCGTTCTGCTGGAGTGAGCGTACGAGAGGCAAAAGCAACAGTATGGACTTGTTTCCCCGCTCGTTGCTGGAGGACAGCCCCAAGCCCATATGCGGACGCATCTGTTGCGACGATTATCGGCAGGGCGGGGTCGAACATTCGAAGCACTTGACTGGACGACAAGAGAAATTTCAACCGTTTAAAACTTTCGTTGGCCTCGGGGTCCCAAATGAATGGAACGTCTTTGCGCAGGAACCGGCGAAGTGGTTCCACTTCGGTCGCAAGTCTGGGAATAAATCTTGAATAGTACTCCACCAGTCCCAGGAATGACCTGAGCTGGCTGATGTCCGTTGGCACTGGTGTCTGGTTGATGGTGTCGACTTTTTGTTTGAGAGGAGCGATTCCCTGGCTGCTAACTTGGTGACCCAAGAAAGAGAGTTCTCTGACATCAAAGACGCACTTGTCATTCAAGCGTAGCCCCGCATTGGAGATGCGCTGAAGAACGGCTCGGAGGTTAGCAAGATGCTCCTCGCTGGATCTGCCAAAGACAATGATGTCGTCTATGTAGAATAGCACTCCTTCACAGCCATGTAAAATTCTAGACATCATTTGTTGGAATGTGGCTGGAGCAGAAGCCAGGCCAAAACATACTCTCTTAAATCGGAACAGGCCTTCATGTGTTACAAAGGCTGTCAGGTCTCTGCTATCTGGGTGTAGTTCTACCTGATGGTATGCAGAAGCCAGATCTAGTTTTGAAAAGTGGGTTGCACCAACCAGGGAATTAAGCAGTTCCTCTGTGTGTGGTAGAGGAAAGCTGTCAATAACAACTGCCTTGTTTGGCTCCCTGAGATCTACGCACATTCTAATTTTTCCATCCTTCTTCTGGACTACGACGATTGGCGACACCCATTCAGACGCGTCAATACGTTCAATCACGTCATTTGCTTCAAGGCGCTTAAGCTCGTCTGAAACTTGCTTGCGAACCGTAAACGGAAGACGTCGCAATTTGCATTGTACTGGTGTAACAGAGAGGCGGACTTTTACCTTGTGTACATAGCCTTTGGCGTGACCAAGCTCGGAAACAAAAAGATGCTTGTAGTCAGCGCTCAGTGATTTTGGAAGGCGTCCCGCTGTAGATGTTTCATGTGTCGCTGCTCCAGCAGCAGCTTGTCGGTCTCCGATATGAGGAGGACCACTCTTCGGAGAGAGCCGTGATGCGGAACTTGGTTCCCCTACAGCAGCACGTAGGCGATCTTCCCACGACGAGGGGCGCTGCTGAACTTTTTCTGGAGGGTTGTGCGCTACCCCGGCACTATGTGGTACCTCGTTGGTCGATAAATCTCGCCCCGATGACGGGTCTAAGCCTTCGACCTGAGTGTGGAGACAGCGCAACGCTGTCCCTAGGATGCGAAGGTCTAGGGCTTGTATAGCATCAAGACCCAGGAGAGACGTGCCAATGTTTGTAACATAGAATAATATAAACGCCGTCTTCTCCTGGTAGGAAACATCTGCGTAAAATGCTCCCAGGACTGTTATTTTCTCGTGTGAATAGTTCAGGAGAGCCGTTGGTGGTGAGAAAAGCTCGATGGTCCTTTTCTCTTTGAGGCTCTTGAAAACCGCGTCCGAAACTATGGAAACGGATGATCCGGTGTCCACGAGAAAGTTGACAACATGATGGAAGACGATGACGTCTATGTAAATGGCCGATCGACGACCACCAGGAGTAACGTTCATCACAACTCCATAATCGTCTTCGTCGTCGTCGGAGACTATCTCTTGGATATGAACGGAGTTCTGTCGACGGTTGGAGCTCCTGCAGACTCGCGCGTAATGTCCGCGCTTACCGCACCCATAGCACGTGGCATTTTTCGCTGGGCAGGCCGCGGCGGTTAGACATTTGTGCAAACCACAGTTTCGGCATTCTGGCAAGGTCTCGTGGTGCGATCTAGGTGCCCAAGGCCCGGATGTGAGCCTCTTGTACTGGACCAACTCCCGGTTATTGCGTCGTGCTGACACCGATTGGTCATGAGTGGACGTCCGGGAGAGGCTCCGATTTGAGGCTCGACGAGACAGAGGCTGGTCGTGTTGTGGTGCATGGGAGGTAGGCGGGCGCCATGACACCTGGCGCGAGGAAGAACGTCCTTTGTTACCTCGCTGCTGTCGATGGGAGGGTCTACGACGTTCTGCGTTGACCTCGCATGCTATTGAAGGTTCGTCGGCATATGGCTGTGATCGCATCGCGCTTGCTTCTTGTGCGGCCTTCTCTAAGTGAAGAGCGACGTCGACGGCGCGCTCGAACGTTAAGGCTTTGTCGTAGAGTAGTCGTTCGCGAAGAGAAATCGAGGATATTCCCGCGATGAGCTGCTCGCGAAGGTCTTCGTCAACACGGGTTCCAAAATCGCACGTGGTCGACAATTGACGTAAAGCCGCGATATACTCTGCGAGCGACTCGTTGGCTTGTTGATAGCGGCGTCGAAACCGATATCGCTCTACAATGGCGCTCGTGGTTGCAGAGAAATGGTTGGCCAAGGCTGCGACCGTTTCTACGTAGCAGTCGTGAGAGGGACTTGCCACATGAGCAGACTCACTTGACGTCGTAGCTTCTCCAGCCGCGTTTACAGCTGGCCCCGTTGCTGGCGGAAGCGTAGCGGTAGCGGGTGGTGGAAGACGACTTACTATGACGGCATCATAGATACGTTGACCTTCATCGCCCAAGTTGTGGATGAGGATGGATTGACGGCGAACGGCAGAAAACTCGGCAGCACCAGCTGCATCCATGTAGCGCTGGAACCGCTTGTACCATTCTTCCCAAGGTACCGGAGGTCGTCCAGGCGCATCCAGAAATGGCTTTGGTGGCGCGATGTTCGAAAAAGCCATCTTCGGTTAAGAGCGGATCAGCTTGCGGCACTCTGACGTCCTGGTCCGATCTAGCTGGAGGCTGCGTCAACGTTCTCGGAGCGAGGCCTATGTCCGAACGCTGCGGTAAGGCCTAACTGCGCTGAGTCCAGAATTGAGCTGCGGCAGGATCGCAGATCGGCGGACCAAGGTAGGCAAAGACGCGCAGTCTCCCGACGAACTTGGAGGCTAGCAGGGACCGTCAAGCATCCTCGTCGCCAAAAGGATGTCGTGTCCCAGCGCGGGACAACGGCAGGGACGTCGTGACTGGACAACCGCCATCAAGCCAATGATGTTTATTTAGGGCGCAAGGACCCAGCACGAGAAAGAGAGAAAGACGAAGTGGCATCTAGTGGCCGAGAATT
>JAZHYW010035880.1:0-10428 GCA_037355805.1 Ixodes ricinus | reverse complement strand
ACGTGTCCTATTTGCTTGCATCGCAAGCACTGTGGCGCTCTACCTGGTACGGAGACAAGGACAGCGATTCCTAAAATCCTCAGCTGGTGCGGCAAGTTGTCCGCAGTCAGTTCCTCGATTAATTCGATTGATATATTACTCTTGTGGTCGTCTCTACCTCTTCGTAGCCGGAGTAGTGTAATTTGTCGCGAAGGACACTCTTTACCATAAGCAGAAAAGCGCTGGCTACGTTTGCATCTGGGACGCTAGTCGGGATCCAGTGCACCTTCATGGATAATGCGGTTCTACTTGTGTCAATAATCAAGCATTCCTTTCTTTTTATCTTACTGAATTTGACGAAGTTGTAGTAGCATCTTTCTTGTTGGAAGGCTCCGAAGGACGAGACTTCGTTTGGGCGGATTATCTCATTTAAAGCAGGACCGAAATCGTCAATCTGGTAAGACCTGGCCGATGGATATCCACGGAGGATCAGTGAGTTGTCTAGTAGCTCACTGTTCGGTAGAGGGGACAGAAGTATCATGTATTCCGCTGTGCTTGACGCAGAAGGTGCATCATGCAGAACCAGAAGGAGCACTACCAGAATTGTTACTATGCTCAGAGCACTCCCGGCTAGGCTTAGCCGTTGAAATTTCCTTGACGGATCTCATTTCCAATGCTGCCGTTCAGCTCGTCGTCTTCTTCGAACTCTCTCGGCCACCGGTCCCCCAACACAGAACACAGACAAGCGCGCACTCCCACAACTCTAGTATATTAAGTAAAGAAAAGAAAGATGAAGCACAATATTTTACAGGGGTACAGTGAACTAGAATATAGAGATAGTGGAAAAATCGTCGGCGGCGCACCATCGGCCGTGTGAAGCCAGAAGTATGCGACTACCGCGAGTGGCGCTGTAAGAGACCATATGAGCTCATATGAGACAACAGCGTCAACAACAGTGAGTGGCGCTGTTGTCTCATATTAGCTCATATGAGTGTCATTTAATGAGATGTGGGTGCAGAAAAGAAGCCAACTGTCATGAGTATATCGAAAAGGCACGTAAAGAAGAAGAAGTGCTAAAATATATTGGGATTGTGAGTCAGCGCTGCGTGAGTGTCTTCGCCAGATGTGAGATGTAGCCCTGGTGTGAATGTTTTTGTGACCTGTGGTGACGTGTGTTTGTGTGGATTCTATACTTGCGCTGTTAGTTTCGAGACATGGAAAACCAACTCGCCCGAGCTTCGCCGTTTTGTCCTGATGTTGTCGAAATCTGGAGGACGTGGCTACTGTAACACGGGATATGGCGTCGCGTACGTTCTCAGATGGTTTCTGTGGTGTCTATGGTACTGTTTTCTGCCAATTTGTTTTCGTGAATGTCAGTGCTTAGCGGTATGATCACATGAGGTTCGAGTCTTGTCACTAAGCAAAGCAATGAAAACAAAGAGAAAGAAGACAGATGCGAACCGCTACGCGCCAGCATGCAAGACGGCTACCCCGGCCACTACATTGCCCAAGTACGCGCTTTAAACATTAATTCATAAATGTTGAAACACCATAAATTATGCTATACAGTGTGCTGGCCAATAATGACAACCGCTAAGATCAAAAACAGCTTACGCTTGGCGCGAACTTCGCTGGCAGGAGTGTTCGGAATCAGAACACCAGCGCTTACCTGGTAGGTTCCACAACGAAGCGCCTCTACCTGGAAGCCGGCTATTTTTTCCACTGTGCCGTTGTCCCCTGCTGCCGTTGTCCCCTGTAAAATATTGTGCTTCATCTTTCTTTTCTTTACTTAATATACTAGAGCTGGTGAGTGCGGCGCTTGGCTGTGTTCTGTGTTCCTTCCCTGTTTGTCCTCGTCTCTTTGTGCGCGTTTTTAACCGATGTTAAGCGTCACTCGAACCATCTGAAGGTTAATCGATTCCAGGCAGCACACTTGCTTGGGCTATCTGGGGCCAGGACTGGGCCTTGGCCGTAGTTGAATTGTCCGGGACCGGCCAGGAAATTCGGTGAACTACCAGCCTGGCGCCTCACCGTATTTCCCGGGCAGCGGTATGCCACGGAACTGCCAGGCAAGGGATTTCCTTGGCGTTCCTTGTCTTTTCTGGTCCGAGCAGACCAGTGTAGACAAGCGGCACGCCAACATTGGCGCTTCAGTGTGTTCACTGGCCCCAGGACTCCACGGAACTGCTGGGGAGTGGTTTCGGGTGTCGTTTATTTTTCCAAGATTCAGCGCGCCAAGGAACGACGGGCAAGTACTGTTTGTTCATTATTTTTTTGGCTGGAGCTTGCTTTTCATCGGACCCTGAAGTACTCGATAACGGGCACTTTTGCTTACATAAATATAAAATGTGTTTTTACCTTGCGCTTAAATTTGACTCTTAGGCTCTGATCACATAGCCCGTGACATAGCTTCGTCCACGAGTACATGCACTTAGACCTTTCGCCAGGACCCGTTCCCTCTTTTTTATTTTTAAGAATATCGCGCATGTCGGTGTGACGCGATCGTCGGGCATTATTGACACGCCCGTGCCGACAGTACATCGCAACCGCGACCAGGGTCCGTAAAACAGCACCATGTCTGATTTCACAAAAACGCCAAGAACAAGAAACTGTTGCACTGCATGTGTAAATTAGAAAAGACAATAAAACACATTTAATCAGATTCCAGAGGCCGGTGTTTATTCCAGAACAAATGAACTAATCGCAAATCAGTCGGCGCTTCAAAAAAAAATATGGCGCTAAAAAAAATTGTGAAAAAAACTGCTGCAACTAAATCTGCATACCTTGCAGCGTTATTGAACACGCGTGTTCAATTTTCCGTTCGCTCAGACCCAACATTCTTTCCAGACTGAAAAGAATGACCGGGTGCTTGAGTCAAATTGGTCGTCCCAACTTCAAATAAATAACAAAAATCAGTTTCACATGCTACGGAATTGCAGTCTGGTGGGGCGTTTTATTTGTGAAAGCGAACTTGCTCTCAGAAGCTTCAAGCAAAAAATGCTTTCTAAAACCGACATGTGCTAAGCCTTTAGTTTTTCAAATGATACGCGACACGCGAATCTTCCACACGAGAAAGGCTTAGATGTTGGCTGGCATTTCTAAGTTCAAGAAAAGCCAAGACCGCTCTAGCTGCACCTACATCAAAACTTAGTGTCGCAGTATGAGAAACTGACTTTTAACACTTATTTAAAGTGGGAACGACCCATCTGACTCACCCTGCACAGCCGCCACACGTGGAATACGGTCCGCATCAGACCGCACCACAAAGTTACGAAAGACTTGGCCACGCGTCGCGTAAAGCAAAAACGTTGTATGTGCAGGTGGCGCTAGTGATCAGGTACATAAAAAAGAATTTTATTCCACGGAACATCCCATTCACTGATCACAATCGCATTAATACCACTGATGCGTACATTGTAAGGAATCTAAACAAAATAAGGGATACCGTGAATGTATATATTTCCTTACATTTTATTTTCATCTCAAAATTAAGCAAGCCGGATTTTGATCCGCGTTTGGATAGGTTCCACGTGGACTCATGCTTATCAGAAATTGTAAATACGAAATAGGCTTAGCGTAGGCGGTGAAAACATAGATCTACCCTGCCATCTACTACACAACAAAAAATATGTGGCAATATTTCCCCTGTTCTATGACTCTTTATTCTCTCTTTCACTATAAATGCGAGCGAAGGAGAGTTCGTGAAATGTCAACATCGACCTCGCATTGCTTTCGCTCGCTCTGATCGTGAAACGAAGTGTAGGACATGTGGGGCACGTTTCGGCGGTGCACGCGTCGACGTGTTCAGAACTAATTTGTTCTACGTTGTCAATGTTAGCGTAACTTCTGCAGGGTCGCTAAACTCGTGGAACAAAACATTGTTTGCTTTCTGACGTAGCGGTGAGAGTGACCAAAAGAACGCCGCAATGTTTCCTCCTCCCTGCGCGCGCTCAACTTCGCAACTTTTGACGAAACATCTGCCGCGATCCCTAGGCTGTGCACGAGAGCACGAGACAGTGCGGGGAGGCAAGCGTTCACGCCGCTCGCTGTGCGTTGTCTTTGAGCTGTGTAGCGCCGTTGGGCCGAAATTCGATCCCGTCATGCCTTGCTCAGACGAAGAGCGAGAGCAGACGACGGAAGTTCGTCTGCTACGATGAGGCGTTCGCAGAGCAGAACCGAAAGAAAAAGTAGATTTTCTGCCCAAAATCGCGTCCCGCGGGCCACAAACTCAAACGCGAGCTTGAATTGTAAGCGTCTGTAATTTCACCAAGGGAGGAATCGACGACCCGTGTTTTATTTGCAAAATTTGAGTCGCTATGTTGCCGTACAGACGCTGAAACTTACCAGTGTGCAATGAAAAATTAGGACAAATACAGAGGCCGCGAGATGTCACTTCAGCGGTGTGCGGGTGAAAAGTGGAACATTTGTCGACAAAGCTCCAACAGCAGAAACCTGTAACGCATTCACTCAGCGTCCGGGACAGCTAAACATAGAGACGTTGCCCGAGGCTTGAGCAAAGTCGATATTTGAACAACAGTTATCTTGCCCCGTCGTATTTTGTTTGAGAAAGCCCTCGTTCTTCAACACCCTCACCAGGGAAATGAAAAGTCTTACGAAACGTATTGCAAGATATTCCAACGAACTAGATTTAAGCCGTACCGTTTCAGTGGTTCACTCATAATACCATGCTTAAAACGAAGCAGGCTCTTGTGCGTACAGTGCCATCAATTGTCTCAAGCGTATGCTCTTTTGTAGTTAGCTGGTTTCGGAAACTTACGCCGTCTGTAGATATCTCTGACAGCCGAGTTGCTTAATTGGAAGTCATCGCAAATATAAGTTACACGTTGCAGCAACCAACGTTCATAGTTAAACGATGGCAGCGACTGCACTTTCGCATTCCCACCCATCACGTCGAACAAAAAGGCGCTAGTTTTGGTTTGAGGTCGGTACTTTTCTACAACATCTATGGCGACAGCATCAGTCTGCTCTCGGTGCATTCGGACAAGTTTGTTCGGGGCCGGTTCTCCGTGCAGCACTCCGCGGGTGCAATGCATTAGAACTCTCACAGTGCAAGTCTGGATCGCGGATCGGGAGCCCGTCACTGGCATCACCGGCGGCCATTGCTTGACAACAGGCAATACACGCAACTCTAAGGGAGGAACACACAAAAGTAGGAAGTTTGTACGCGGTGCTCGAGGGAGAGTATTTTATGACCTGCTGCGATCATTATATCGGATGCTTGGAGATCATATAGACATTCGTTAAACGTTCAAACATCGATTTAAAAAAAAAATCGGCCGGAGCATTATTGATTTTACCGACGTCGCTTGCTTCGGTTGCTAAATAAATGACACGTTCAGCGACTGAACGGCACGCTCCGAGTTTCAGTTTGTAACGGAAGCCCTCACAGCAGCTCGAAGGAAAAGCTTTCACCAGAAGTACTATGTACAAGCGGTTAAAATAATGCGAATGTACCCAGTAAATGCCTTCTAACTTATCGTTTGCTGAGCTCTGATGACTCCGAGATCACGTTTGACTCCACACATAAGTCTCGGTAACCCTTGCCTCATTTAACACATCCCAGTTAACGCCCAGAAAAGTCGCCCTCGACCCTCAACCACACAACATTTATTTAAAAAAGATTGGTATTCTAACTCGTTTAATATTATTGCCCACAATATTAGCTGTTGTTTGCGGAAAACACGATAGAAGTTTCATGGTCGAGAACAAACGACTAACGTAATGGAATTGAGATTTCCCGTTTCTCCAAGAGCATGTATTAGCTCGTGTCAAGCGATGACTGACGGTGGTGTCGCTCGACCCCAGCAATACAGGCCTCTATCCGCTATCCAGCCTAACTGAGAGTTCAGTGGTGCCAGTGCTATTAGATATAAATCGTTTATTTGCATCGGTACGCCAATACCTGCCGGATGTCGGGACGAGGCGCAAAACAGTACATCCGGCCAATATTGGAGCCAGTTTTCGGCTGAAATCGCCTCGACACTGGCCAACTAGCGACGTGCTGTTTCGGCGACTCGTTTGTGTAATTTATTTTTTCAGTCATTTTATTGGGTCTCGGGCCACTGTGTACACGCCAAAAAAGGAAGTGTACTGTGATAATTACACATTTACGAGAAGGAGTACTGTAGTTTACATCTTTATAAAAAGGTGTAGTGCATTATCACACGTCTTAAGAAACGTTTAAAAAATCACACATTTTCAGAGTGTGAGGTTTACATTTTGTATAAGGTCTAGCGCTACACTTATTAGGGTGTTAGTTATGGGACACCTCACATACATGTAAAAAGGTGTGAAAATGTTTAATGTGTATATACCTCTAACTGAAGAAAACCTCCTTCATGTGATTACACCGCGTGCCGATGAAACGATCTGTCAATGACACGTCGTTCGATGAACTGATTTGACCGCCAATGAGTGACGACTGGAAGTAGAAGTTCGGGGAAATAAATCTGCCGGCTGCCGGGAGACTCGACCCTACCCAAGAATTACTCCGGTTCTTGTTTGGTTTACAACATTCTGAATTGTATACCAGCTTAGTTGTATCTCTTCGGATATTACAGAAAAAAACGATGGCAGCCGCAAAAACTCTGACAGCCCGGCTCACAGTCATGTGGGAGATTGACAGGTTCTCGTCAGTCGCCACCAAGCCTTGAAAGCTTCCGGTTCCGAAAGAACCGGACCGCGCAGAGAACTTGTTATCCCACGGTCATGGTAGACGCGATTGTCTACCGCCTCGAAGTCTGGGCGCCGAACGAAGCTCGTCGCAGAATCAACGCACAACGGCTTTCGATAGCCGGAACTGTCGCCGAAAGTCGTCGCCGGGGAGTTGAACAGGCGTCCCCCGGTGGTCTCGGTAGCGACGCCGACGGTGGCGGAAGATAAGCTCGGCCGCAGCGTACGGCACCGCCATGTTGACAAAGTTTAACTTCTCCTCGATCCGAAGCGAAGATTTCGAGCTTTTCGAAAACCACGGCTCTCGCAAAGTTCGGGAACGTCACTTTGACGTCAGCGACAACTTCGACGAACGAGGTTTCTAATCACTTTTTTTGACACAAGCTTTGTAGGGATTTGGAGCGTCAACAGATCGCCTAGGGACAATCTGCAATGCATTAAGTTTAGCTTGGTGCAGGGATGTAGAGACAAACGGGCCCTACGTCATCAGCGAAGCTTTTCAATCAGTGGGCACCTCGCGCCCCTCACGCGCTGCACGCGCGCCGCGATGAACTTTACGACATTCTGCCGCTCTCAAAGAAATGAGTGTTCTAATGATTGACACCTCGCTCGGCTCGACGTCAGCGTTGTCGAGAGTCCAGTCAGCTCGTACCGCAAACTTTGGGCACAAAGTTGTGCTCGGCGAGTTTAGCGACCCTGAGCTCCAATTTTGTGAATGCTGGGGTGAGCACGTGCAAATGAGAAGCAACACGAAGCCTCGTGGGCGTGCTCTTGTTCGAATTTACTACGGTTGATGGAATGCCATTTCACCGAAGCACGTTTTAGAGAATGGGAACGTTTTATCGAAGCATGGTTTAGAGAAAGCAGTGCCTCAGTTTAGAGAAACGCCGTATATCGAAAAGAAGAGGAGAAGTAGGAAATCTCTTTTTTTAAAAAGCATCCCCTACTTCTCCTGTGCATCACCGGTGCAAGTGTTAACTCGAGGCCCACCGCTGCGCTTTCGCCGCTTCGCGGCGGCAGTCTGCGGAGGCTCATTACAAAAATGTTAACTCACATGATTTACCCGTACACGCCGTTTCGCGGCGGCCGAATTCGCTAAAAGGAGGCTCATCGCCATTTCTGTTAACTGGGTTCTCTATAAAGGCATTCGATAAACTAGGGTCGGTAAAACGGCGTTCGCTAAAACAGAGCTTCTCTAAACCGCATGCCTCCGCTCTTTCTTGTTCTTAGTTTTCTGAATGAGCTGATGGCGTGCGCTGATAACAGCCTGTAGCTATGGCTCCGGAGAAAAATTGGGGTGTGTGTATGTTTATAGATCCTAGAATTTTGTCTGCCTCAACGGCCGACGAGTCTCCCAGCTGTAATATCAAAAATTTAGCCAGTGCAGTAACAACCGCTAGCGCGAGGTCTTTAACGTGCATCACGCAGTATTGATACAACGACCGCGCGCCGGTAGGATCTTCATCCTGATCGAAACGGGCAGGGTGCGGATTGAACTAGGATCCCTGGATTCTGTAGCGTGAGATTTCGCTCCACGTGCTCCGAGCTGGTGTGCACTAGCCCACTCGGCCGACGATCACCCCTATGGCTCCGGAGAGAAACATGTGTTCTGTTTAGACACGCACAGCAAGTTAGCAACTGGAATACACCGCTGTATGCACTGCGAGCTGTAGCAATTTAAAAGGTCCACGAAAAAAGAAAAAACGAAAGCCATATTCGGTGAAAGTTTAAAAGTAAACGCTGGGGAGTGGGTCGCCTCCTCCTTGAGCGTTCCCTCTGTAAAAGTGGAAAAAGATGGGAGGAGCTTCCACTACATGTGACCGACTATAATTAACGCGCTTCGACTCAGAACTGAAAGTCAGGCTCAACAAATCCCACGCGAAGCACAAAATGCACGCTTCCTTTGATTTGTGTGTATGTTTATGAGGCAAAAAACGTAGTGCCTCTTCTCTTAAGCCCATTTAGCGACGCAGACAGGAATATTTTCCAAGGGGGGAGGAGGGGGAGGGGGGTGCGACCCTGAAAGCTTTTCTTGCCTCCCCTCTACCTACGTCACTGGTGTATTGTCGGCTGCACGTGATCTTGAATTTCTCAAAACAACCTGTTTTACTGAGCCGCAAAACACAGCCTGTAATTCAAACCAAACCAAAAAACGTATAGTTTTTAGCAAAAAATAAAAACTTAAAAGAAATCTCCAGTGAATGATTAAGCAATTACATGTCTTCACGAATAAGAAGTAAAGTTGAATTGAGATACTGAAGACAGTATGTTTGAAGGACGAGATGGACATAAGGTTATGTAGATTTCAATCAGCAAACAAAGGTTATCAAGCAACGTATAACAGGAGAAGTAGCTGGAAAATTATGTCTGCTCGCCTTCGATTGAGTTCAAAGTTCGTACAGAGCACGATAACTGCAGTAACGTCGCTGCAGTTACACCGGCCAGAGACTATGAACTGTGATAGAGTGGGGTCGAAACCGAAACTATTCAGTCGTATTTTAATCCTTGTCTTGGTGCCAATCCAAAGCCACAAGCAGCTTCCGGATTCTTGTTCGCCTGAGAGGAGACAAAGGCCTGTTTCGCGAAGTGAGTCGGTCGATTCAAGTTTAGGTAAGTTTTGCTGATTTCATACTCATAATGCGTGCTAGAAAAAATATCCAGATTTGCTAGATCATCTTCCGAACAACGTAGCTCACGTTACCACCGTAATTCGGATGATGTTTCACTTTTTTCGACGATTTGAGTTGGGAAAAGGGAAATCGTCTCAGCACTGGCCGGCAGGGGCGGCGGCGGCAGCGGCGCCGCTGTCTTGAGAATTCCGTCAATGCTGTGCGACACCGGGTCACTGCAGAGACGCAGATTAGATCATTTTTAAAGTTTGCGTTGCTATCAGTGAACTCTTCTGTGTTGTCAAACGCTTGGATACAGATCTTAAAACAAACGCCATGGGTGTGTTCGGGAGGGCAACAGTCGTGAAGAATTGGGTGGTTTTTACTTTGGCGTGTCGTTTCGTCCTTTCTCACGCTAGCGACAGCGTTGAGTTGTGCCCAGTATTTTGAAACTCCGGGTCTGTGCGCACTGGGTTTTCGCGCCGAGTCCAGCGGTCTGGCGCGGTTCGAGTGGCAGGTTGGCGCTGGCGTTTGGCGGCTTGATAGGACACTCTCCTTGCTGCGCGTCGTCGTTCTGCTCGTGTACGGCATATGCCTCGCGCCGGCCTGCGGTGCGTGGCATTGGGTGTAAGGTGCGCGGTCTTAGAGTTTCTTAAAAGTGTTGACCGAATCCTGTTAATCTCATCGTTCTTGTTTTCTTCCTCGTTGCCTGTTTGTTATTTTAATCATCTTGCTGTGGTCGATTGGCTAGCAGACGCTCGTGCGCACGGGCCCCTGCATATATATCTAGCCTTGCGAGCCACCCAAAGTACTTCTGTCGCTAATAAAGATTATTATTGTTTCCATTGGCGACGTTTTAATTTACGCCAGCCACATTCGTGACTTTTAGAACTCGTGGGTGCACAAGTAGTTTACATGGCTGAGGAGAGAGGTTGAATGATTTAATTAAAATGCTCTGATCTGTTAATACTGCAGATTGGGCGAGTTGGTAAGGCATCATAATTAACCAGCGCACCGGCAGACAGTTACTCAAAATTCAAACACGCACAAAAAAACACTCACACAGCGCTGAACTATCAACAGATTTGTATTTTAAAACTTCCTCTTCTTCGACCCCAAGGAATAGGTTGCCAAGGAAGAAAAGGGA